>JAPYYV010012617.1:0-10218 GCA_030522625.1 Copidosoma aretas | reverse complement strand
GCAAGAATAGACTTAAAATCGTCAAGTTACATCAAAATAATTATCATCAAAAGACACAAAATTAAAAACTTACTGCAACACCTACTAATTCATTCATTTTATTATAAATTATATCGTGGAATCAACAATTTTTGAAAAATTCTGTTTCCCTCGAGTTTTCAAACCTGAAAAAAAATAATCTTAGCTTTCCCTATTGTTTTCCTATATTTCAGAACTCATCGACTTTATTTTCTAAAAAGAATCATTGCAATATCATTTTTCTGACAGGAGCTATCTATTTTGAACGAGAAAAAGCCAAAAAGACACACTGTGGCGACCCCCTTCGCCCCCCACAATATAACGTAAAAATGTATTGTTCTTCCCCTGTTTTCGAATAGTTAGGCCCCCCCCACATTTTAATCAAAGCCCCCCTCTCACGTCCCCTTTCGCCGCACCACGACCCCAATTTGAGCTATTATATACCTTATTAACCTAATAACATAAATTTTGACTAGAGGATTACGCCCATAGATCTCAGATGATGGCTGAAGATATCCGACAGTAGTCAATATCGCAATAACATATTCTCTCACATTGTCAAACACTGCTGAGAAACCTGAATGCAGCCGAAGCTGCTTGTACCGTTGCACATTACCATATATAACTGAAAAATTCCTCTAAAATTATTGAACACTATCAGACAAATAAAAAACGTTTGAAAAAAATGAAATGGTTCAAAAAATGTTTTTAAAAGCCCTATTTAAAACAATTTTGAATTAGTTGATGAAAAAATTATTGAGTACATATCTATACAATTGGTTTTAGTAAGTGCAAAATAATATAAAAATAACAAAATATGCAAAAATTTCGTTTAAAAATTAATAAAAAATAAATTCAATCAATTTAATGCAAGTCATTCAGCATTACCCAAAATGCACCACGTGGAAGTAGACTTGCTATGCATTCCATGTGCATGTGTTTTTCAGTGTGTATATATAAGTACACTTTGTTTAACAAAAAAAATTTTGATATAAGTGCAATTTTATTATTTTGTCAAAATAAATTATTAATATTTGCATTATATTAAATGACATAAAAAATATCACTCCAAACAATATTTTCTATTTCTTTAGAATTTTCTAATTCATTTTGTATATAAATATTCTTAGGATTTTTTCACCTAGATAGTGCAATAATACAATTGACCGGGAGAAAATAATGGCTTTTTGAAGTAAAAACCTAATTTATCAAAACTTTGAACTTGCGACTTATTTATAGTCATAGAAAAGTCTAACTGTAAGGAACATTGTTTTCTATATAAAAAAAGGTAATAAAAAGGAATAGGCAGAGGATAAAGTTATTCTTGAAATACATACTATGTTTCCAATTTTTTAACCAGTTATAATTTCGGCCTTAATGTTATACTCATATAATTTTGTTATCTTAAGTCTTGTTCTGTTACATAATCTCTCTAAAATACATAAATTTCGTATCAGCATGACGATGGCATTTATTTTTAAATTGAGTTCATGAGGTGGAAGACCTTTTCGAATAGAATTTACATATTCTATTCTAAAATTAATGTATATGTTATCATCAGTACTATCAACTCGCTTCTAAGTTGCAGAATCTACACTATAATAAGTTACAGTTCCGCCAGTCATTGTGTTTATTATTCTGTTATTTAATAAATACGTAAATTCGTTATGTGAAGTAAAAATAACGTTATTTATTGAGGCATCATTTACATCATTAAAATTTTTCGAACAAACATCATTTGTTAACCATTTTTTTGGAATTTTAAAAGAATTTATTTTTCCTTCACCAATTTTTAATAGTAACGATATAAATTTGTAATTGATTAAGCGCACATTTCTTTTCAATTTTAATATTTTCAAAAGTGACCACAGATGAGAAAATGTAATGGTTTTTTTAATTATTGTTATTTTATTTCCATTTCTAACGATTGGTAGAGTTTCACGAAAATCTTCACAAAGTATTATTAATTTACCTCCAAATGGGATAATATTATTTGATAAATCGCGCAATGTACGATCAACGATTTGTAATGCTTTCTTAGGTATCATTGATGCTTCATCCCAAATAATAACATCTGCATAGCTTAATTTTGTTTTATCGGATTGTAATTCCAATATAACAGTTTCAACCATACTTAAATCTAAAGGTAATCAAAAAGTCCTGTGACTTGTCATTCCTTTAGAAAGTAAGATACAGGCTGTTCCTCTCCATGCCATCGATAACATTTTTTTTTTTATAGAGAGGAAGTAGTAAATTATTGTTTTATACAAAAATATTTTACAAGATCCTCCTGCACGATCCACAAAAAAAATTTTGTAATTAGAACTTATAATTGCTTGAAAAATCGCCTGTTGATCTGTATTTAATTAAACAAAAAAAGTGTTGTAAAGTTTTTTATAAATCGTTTTAGAATCTTCATTCTTAGAAATTTTTGTTATAAATGTTTTACGTTTAGGGAATCCAAAGTCTTTATATAACAAATTATCATAATTAAAAATTTCGTTTAGGTATGATAGAGCTATAGGTGTACTTGCTTCATGTATTTTGAATGACCCTGTATATATGAATACATTCAATATTTACTGTTCCCTTGCTATTGAAAAAAGTAAAATACCTAAAGCGATGAATTTCTAAAATGGCTAAGTGCTGTGCTGCGCTGTTGTGTGCTGTGCTGCATTTGCTCCGCACAGAACACAAACGATGTTTCCTATCTAAATACTTATAAAATGTATATTTTATGGTTGACTACGATTAGCCCCGGATTAGCGCGCGCAATTAAAATTGGCTGTATGGGCACAGCCGCAAAAAAACCGTAACTCGGGCAACAGCGAATTTAACAATACAACAAATATATACATTATTGATTAAATAGCAACATACCCTAAATCCTAAGCCTTTTAACCCAGTAACCCACAGCACACTGACACAGCGCAGCACAGCACAGCACAGCATGGAACCATTGGAGAAAGGTCCCTGTGTTCACTTTTCAAGAGTGTATTTCCATGCCTGATGACGAGTTCAGGACATAATCGTCCTCATGGCACCGATAACATAGAACGGAAAAAGCAAGCCAAACTTCACAGCGGAACTAAGTCGCCGTGTTAAGTATATCCTGCAGCTCAACAGGTCCATCCTGCAGCGCAATATGAGGACTATTCTATTCTGGACTATTCTAACCTGGTACGTAATAAGCGCAGCATAATGCAGCGCAGCGCACCTAAGCACAGTACAACATGAAACCATTGTACAATGGCCCCAGCACGCTCAATTCTGCAAAATGGGACGGAGCGTACGTAGAGAGCAATACATGGACAAATCTTAAAAACGACTTTAGATGTTTTTATGACAAATTGCTACGGTAGACATATTTTGTATAGCAGGCATGTTTTTGGAAAATTACACAAGTCCAACTCTATGTAAAAAAGCGTAGAGGTAGCGCTTATGTCACAGTGTATACAGTTGCGACACTTTCATAGGAAAATTATCCAGAATTTTCAGCCGCTCGGCGCTCCAGAAAACATGATGTAAAGTGATCATCAAGTGTATAAACTGTGATGGATACCAATAACACTAAGGTATAGGGTGTATTCCGCAATCGTCACCAGTAGAAGTGATGTGGCAGCGTTGCATGATCGGAGGTATTAGCAGAACTCTGCCGTGTCAACGGGTAGATAAGGAAGACTACAGAGGTAGTTTACTGGTGGATGCGTTCCGCAATCTCACCGGTAAAAAAGCAGACGACATTTTAGGGAGCTCTTTTCTCGCGCTCTTCGAAACTTCGCACTATAGGGTATATATACGCAGTCCTGCAAGCTCTCCTTCTCCTAACGTTTGCCATATCTATCAAAACTCACTTACTGGCGACAATTGCAGAATACACCCATAATAGAAAGTACAGAAAAGAGCTGCGAGACAAAATAATGCCATCAAAAATCCCTATCTTAGATACATCATAAAAACGACTTCAGATATTTTAAAGACAAGTAACGAAAGCAGGACTAAATCGAATAAAGAAAAATAAATGAATAATAATATTATTAGAAAAAAAAAAAAAAAAAAATTTTACTTTATATTAGTTATAACTATTTTAACAGGATTTCAAAATAAAAGTCACAAGGAAGATGATAATATCATATTGTATCACTCGCATTCATTCAAAATACCACGTGACTAAGAAACTATGCTTAATGCCGAACCAATCCTATAATTCAAATAATTTAGTCAGTTAAATTGACTGCAGTCCAATGCCATCATTACTGTTCAAAAAAATGTAGTAGAAACTGCCACAGAGGTTTTGTCGATTTGACTGTAAGGGTGCAGTCCCATGGTGCAGGATAGAGCGTGCAGGATATAATTTTCTCTATAAGCTGCCGTGTTAAGTCTATCCTGCAGCGCAATAGGTCTATCCTACAGCCCCTTATGGCTTTACTACAGTTTGTACGTAAAGATTAGACATACCTGATAGAAGATATGATATTTTTTCAATGTACAACAATTCATAGTTGGGATAACCAAGACTTTATACATACAGTAATTTTTTGAAAATGTCTGAAGTTAGGGGGTTAGCGCGTGGAGCGCGCAGGGAGCGAAGTCCCACTAGTATATATATGTATGTGTGTGTCTGTACTAGTGAGGCTTTGCCCTCTGCAGCTCCGCGTCCCGATCCCCATGTTTTTATTTTTTTTTTTTTTATGTCTAAATATGTAATACAAGAACTTATTTTACAATAAATGTATGCGGACAAACGTAGACAACCAAACCGATAACATAAAAATTCGCTTGGAAATCAGAAAAATTTAACCAATGCATGAAATAAGTTCACAGATGTAACTAAGAATTATTACATATTCAACAGTGAATGACACGGATTGATATTAGGCTTAAGATCGATTCGTACTTGTATTTATAATACATGTGAATGTAATGTTTGTAGAATCATTATCATTACAGAATCGATTGAGCGCTTTTTTTCGGTAATTTTTTAAAATAAAAAGGAAATTGTAAATGTAACTTTATAAAACGACTAGATTTTAAAATTCCCTCTTCATATTAGCAAAGACAAAATATTTTTTTTTTTTTTTTTTTATTTTATCGACATGTTTTGACATTCTTCTACGGTATCTTGTATCATGACTACTTAAAATTTATATTCCCTTAAATTATTACTGATTGTATTTATTACAGAATATAATACGTAATTAATTTAACAATTAATTTATCATCACTCACTTCTATTTTAGATTTTGTGGATCATATGGATTTTTTCGCGAGTCAACGTTGTTTCAGAATATTTTGTGGTAGAAGATCTTGGAAATCATAAAACTTCTCCGTTTCTTGATTCAGATAAAAGAACATTAATGAGGGTGTGCATAAAAAAGAACATTTGAATAAGGAAGCTTTGGGCTCATAAATTGGCTGCTGTTTTTTTTTTATGCAGAAACTACCGTCCATCACTTAAAATTCTTTTTCTTTCATCCTTTCTAGATTCTTATACCTTAGCCTACACCATTGCTTTTTTAAATCTTCTTGTAGGTTTTCCTTTCCGCAACATTTTTTTCTCTTCGTTTTTTCCTTTTTTTGTTCATATTTACAGATGTAAGAGTTGTCCATTACCATTAAGTTTTTTTGTATTTCCTAATCGATAAAAGTCCAACTAACCCTTGTACAATTCTCTTTGATTTTCTTAAGTTTGTTTTTCTTGTTTGCTCTCTTTATAAGACCTATTATTTTCTCATCCACTACTTTTGTATACCCTGCTCCAACTTATTTGCCAAATTATATTCGATTTCTATTGCTCGTACCCCTTAATTTTTCTATCAAGCATACATTTGTTCACTTTTTATCGTCCATTTTAAAAATTTGCATAAAAAACCTTTTGCCTTTTTCCTTATTTGGATTTCCATGTCTACCCTTCCCGCCTCTATTTTCAATGTAAATGCTGTTTTCTTTGCATTAAAACTCAACTTTATATTTGTAAATCTACCTTCTATCTTTTCTACTTATTTTTCTCTTATTCATACGAAATTCTGCGCTCCGTATGTACCATCTAATTTTATCGTATAACACATGAGAATGAATCTTTGATTTAAACTATTGACTTTAGCTCTTTTGCTTAAGGAGGTTTGGGAGAAAAGTTAAAAATATAGAATCTTTGTCAAAAAAATATATGTTGTTCTACAACACATCAGAAGTGCGTATTAATTTTTTCAGATTTTTCACTAGGGAAATTTTGGAGAAAAAAAATGTTGAAAATAGTCAATCTAACACGGGCTCTTATGGAAGAACGAGATTCAGTCACCTTTCGGTTAGAATTGCAGTATAATGTAAATATGTTTGAACAAAAAATAAAGTTTGTACAGATACCTTGGTACAAAAGGAAGATACTCGTGAACAAAAATCAATCCATCCCAGGCAATTTTAAGAAATATCAATCTTTTAAGGTTTTAAATACTGAGTTTGTAGGCTGCAAGAGAAGGTGCGCGGTATAGGGGGCCTAGCTGCGCGGGCCGGGCGGACTCCCCGTTCCTCGCCCCTCTGAGCGAAACTCCCAAATCTCCTTAAGCTACAAACTGCGTTGACTGTTTTTTGCATCCTACCTGTCATTTTTTCTCCTGGCCACGAGAAGCTATGTTTGTTAAGAACCACACTCCTTGGTCTATACAATCGCTTAGAACTTCCGATACCTCGCCTTACATTCAAACAGATCTGTTCCAATCCTTTCTACATTACTAATGATAAAGATTTACGTTTTTTTTTGTTTTTTTCTTGCATTCTATATTTTTTACCATATTTATTTAAGTCTTTCAGAATTCGTTTTGTGTTTTATAAATGCTACGCACCTAAGACAACGTCATCAGGAAGTCTAAGACAGTGGATTTTTAGTTTGCCTACTGTAATACTTCCAGTATTATTCTAAATCCAGCTATCAGCTATATCCTCTATAGATAAACTTAAGTTAACCCTGATTCATGATTACCCTTTTATAACCTCTTTTAGTGTTTTAAATATATATATATAAGCCCCTGATCCATATGTACTTTTTTTGTTTATTTATAGATTATTTTAAACATTGTCATCATTTTTATACGTATTCCCATTCTCTTTCATTTAAACCAGAATATTTCTCTATTGATCGCATCAAATGCTATTTTGAAGTCTACAAACACAGCATATCATTTATTTTTCCGGATGCCTGCGTTCTCCGCTCTCCATCCAGCCCCTTTTTCTAAGGAAAATAAATTTGAATGTTCTTAAGATAATTGTCAAACATGTCTTACTTCTCAGTATAAATGATGAAATTGACTATTAAGTAATATTATTCAATTAGTTAATTACTCTTGTGAACTATTTTCCAATAATAATTTAAAAACTCCGTAATATCGAAAAAAGAATATAAAAAATACTGCTCTTGGGCATTTTTATATTTTTCCTTCTAAGTATTATAAACTGTATTTTCAAAAATCAATATTTAATAAAATGGAAAGCATGACGTCATTTAAGAATTTAAAAGCATTTAATAGAACCACTTATGAAACTTTTGAAGATACTGCTGTCGCTATGGGTTTGATTTAAAACGATTCTTGAGTTTATAATATTTTCAATGTAGCGATAAACCTTATGTTGCCATTCTAAACAAGACACCTTTTTGCATGGTTTCAACTTTTGGGAAAAGTTGGAGTTTATGAAATTTCAAACAAATATCAAAACTTTTTTACAAAATATTTTATTAACAGTGGAGGTAGTCGTGCTATTTGACGTATAAATCAAATTTTTGAATTAGAGGACGTATCTTTTCAGTTATGTTATTTGTTATAACAAACAATTTTTTTTTGTCACCAAGTAACAACTTTGAACATTTTTTTTTCTGTAAAAGTGAGTCTAAAATGTATGTACAATCGAGCCAAGTTAAAAAAAAGATTTTTTAAGTTATATTAATACATTATTATTGAATTCTTTTTTAGAGATAGTCCAGAGGGATCAAGAGAGTTCTTTTTACAAACAAAAGAGATTACTCTATTTTTGAAGGTAAAAATTTTTTGTCAATGACATGGGCTGGAATCTCATCTGTATTACTTCCAAAAGGAATGACAAGTCAAAGAACTTTTCGCTCGTCATTAGATTTGAATAATTTTTAAAGTTCATTTTTGGAATTCGAATTTGATGAAAAAAATGTAATGCTATCTAAAGTATATATAAAAAACGATTAAAAAATTCTTATAATGAAAAAAATAGTTGTTTTCTTAATGCTAAAAAATAAAATTAATAATTAATTTACGTTCGTTATCTATAACAATTCTGTATATCATCACTAACTGTAAGAAGTTCGACGGGGCAGCTTTGTTTTAAGTGTTGACTATTCCTTTCCAATAAAATTGTACTCAGAATAGTCAACGTATGTGCCAAATTCGACGGAACAGCACAGTAATTTATTTATTTGTTTGCCAGGACCGAGGGCACGGTTTGAGTGAGGAGCTGGTGAACGAGAAACGTACTTGGATTTACTTGGCCGTAGATTATTTCAACAAAACTATACTATTTGATTATTTTAAAATATAACAGCTTTATTACAAAGGCGAAGTCTAGATACACTTGACACGTAGTAACGGTAGAAAGTACAGCGAAGACTATGACGTGTCCTACTGTTAGCGCTTACTAAAGAGGACTGATGAGCATTGACAAAGAGACCAAACTCAACGCGAAAGTTTATAGGCGATTCCAGAACTATGTACATATACATACACGCAAACACGCGTACTATAGTCGCACGCAAACGACTCCTCGGACAGAGTTTAGCTAATCGGGGACACTCACTCACACACCTTGCATACTTCGCGCATGTCTGGAATATAATTTTGAACACTAACAATATAAAGTTATTAAGTGTCTCAATGTACAATTCTTTTTTTTTAATCAGATAGCTTAAAACGGCATACGAAGTGCCACAATGTAAGACAAATTAAATAAATTCTTGTTCAAATTATCGTATGGTCTTTATCAATTAATATCATTTCTTATCTTCTGTGGAGTCTTCGATTAATTAACAATACTTCCGAATTTTTCAATATTATAGAATTAATATCGACACACTAAAAGACTTTTTTCTACTCTTATCTTATTTCATTATATATTTAATAATTTAATGATGATTTAAAAAAAATTTTAAGGGAGAAATGTAAATAGAACCAAATTATAAATTTCAATCGATGATGGGGCGCGTAGAGGGAGCGAGGGGAGCCAAAACAAATTTTATTTGCCTAAAAATCACACTGAAACGAAGAAAAAACTCCCTTATTTGAGGGGGAGTCGTTGAGGAGCTGAAGGGGAGCCGGGGAGAACGGGACGGGGGCTGAGACTCAATGTGGAGAAAATTTTAAAAGATCAGATGGTCTAAGACAGCATACAAAATGCCATCATATAAAAGAAATAAAATAAATTCTTGTTAAATAAGTTATAATTTTTTAAACAAATGATATTATTTTAAAACTTCTATTGAGTCTCCGACGTATTAACTGTAATTAAGCTTTTTTGAGAATATAGAAGTAGTATCAAGAGACTAAGAGATATTTTTTTCTACCCTTATCTCATTTTATTATATATTTTTTCCTATTTAATGATAATCAAAAAAAAATTTTAAGGGAGAAATGTAAACGAAACCGAATTAGAAATTTATATCGATGAACTTAAAACTAGGTAGAGTGAGAGGTAGGTGAGGAAAATCTGATGGAAAGCGGGAGGGACGGGGGGGAGCGAAGGAGGCTGAGAATCATTTTTGCCAATACAACAATATAATATAGGAAGATAATATAGAAAAATATATATAATACGTGAAATGAGGTAGAGATGGAAGGGAAGGTTAGGGGGAGTACGGGGGAAGCTGAGGGAGAGCGGGGGGCTAACCTAATAATAAATAAGTTAAAAATCACGTACAAATGGACGAATAAACACGTAATTTGAGAGGGAAGGGAGGGGAAGCCGAGATGAGCTGAAAGGAAGCAGGGAGAGGTGGGGGCTGAGACTCATTTTTGCATATACAACTATATAATAGAAGATATGACTTTCTATATTATATAGTTGTGTTTAGGTCCATGCCTACTAGCCACCCCGCCCCGTCCCGCCCCGCCCTGCTACCGCCCTACCAGCCCTTCCTTAAAATCACATAAAATTCTGTTATTCTTCCCGTGATTATAGAAAAACAAAAAA
>JAPYYV010012616.1:9867-20085 GCA_030522625.1 Copidosoma aretas | reverse complement strand
CGCTCTGCTCCTCCGTCGTAGCGCGAAACCGATAAGTTAATGATAGCGGGGGGTGGGGCGCTTCTCGGAAAAATGGGGAAAGACGCGCTCTGGAGCCGAGGAGAGGAGACAGGGTCGCGGTATCGCGGGGTGATGGCTGAAAGGGAGAGATTTCCTTGTGTCGGTGTGATGCGATAGGGTGACCCGATGAGAGTTTCCTCATATTCAAATGCTCGATAAAGACGGGAAAGCGGAACAGAAACACTGGATGAACAAAAACAAAAGAGACTCACGGTTGCGCGATGCGGATAGACGACATGTAAAATATAGAGCAGATACATCAAGAGTTTACGATACGAGGGGCTCGTTACACCCCCAAAACATCCGCGGCAACGGGGAGTCAGACCTCATCCTTCCAGTGGTCGAGGGAGGGCTGCAGTACTTGCGTATTAGAAGAAAAAAAAGGGGAAGATCGTTCTCTCCCAGTCCGCGGAGACGCCATCATTCGCCCACAGCACTATGTGTGCATAGGTTATATATATATATACGTGGCGCTTTTCCGTGCTCCTCGGAGAGGGAGTCGTAGCCGAGAGCGAAGATAGCGGCGGAGCATCCCCTCGCGGGGAGGAGAGCCGCACGGGGTATATAATAAAAAAGTCGAGCGAGGAACGGGCCGATAAAAAATACGGAGCAACTCGAATGGCGACGAATTGCACTATTGCCATCCGATGAGATGGGGCACTTACCGAGGCGCGGGCGGAGGGGGGGGGGGCTCCGAGGCCGCGATGGCCCATTGAATGTTTGAGCAGCCGTCGTCTCGCGATTTTATATATCAATGATCGCGCCGCGCCCGTGGGTACACATACATGTATACGAACGGGGAGTGCGAAAGTTTTATGACGGCTCTCGGGGCGATCGCAATCAATGTCGGGGAGAAACTGCCTTTTTACGGTATTCCGCCCGGAGAACAGCCGGCGCGCTCTATCTCCGTTTAATTCTTATGGGGCCGATTAACCCGTTGATGCCGCGCTAGGGGTACGCTTTTTCGGAAAAGGAGACCCCCTCCACGACGGGATTCAATTAATATTGCGGAGATATCGGTATCTTATACAGTCGGCGGATAAATAAAGTTTGTAGTTTACCATAGTTTCATTCGAAAAATGCCTCTCGCTCGTGGGCCTTTGTCGTTGGCACGAGTGCACGCCCGAGTTGATTTGCCCTGAATCTTATCGGGCGAAATAAACAATTTTGCCAGCGAGCCGAGTGTGCGTCTGTGCGTGTATTGCACGAGGGCCCGCGATCGACAACTCGACCGGCTAAACATTATTCGGGATTTTGTATTTTCAACTCGACAATAATGTACCAGTACCGCAAGATCGTCAAGTGCGACTGCGAAAATATTGCGTTGGGCGGCAACGCTTCGAAAGAGAATTTCAGCCAAGAGAAGAACCTATACTTGCGGGGCAAATGGGGGAAAAAAAGGGGGAAAAACAAGCCAAGTAGAAATAAAAGCGAAGGCGTGAGCGTAATGAAACGAGCAAATGGCTCGTTGGCGAGTGACACAGCGCCAGGAGGAGGAGGAGGCGTGGGTATATATATACACACACAAGATAGCCATCGCCCTGGCGACATTAGAAGGAAAAAAGGGGGTGTGGGGAGGAGGGGGCGGAAGGAGAGGAGAAGGACAACCTGCGGCGACTGTAATATGCCGCCACCGCCACCGACGACGTCGACGACGACGTGAAGCGTTGACGCACGGCACGAGGCATCGCGACGAGACAGTGCATTAAGTATAGGTGCAGGGCACAAGAGTGCAGGTGCAGATAGGAGGCCCGCGCGTCGACGTCGTTTAAAGTACAAATAACAGCGCGGCGTAATTGAAAATTGACGAGAGGATAGCATGTTGTCGCGCGCCGTGGCGCCGTTGCCGCTATTACGGTATAATATGGGTTTGCGATGTAAGGTGGGGCGGGGAGGGGAGGGGGGGGGGGGAGGGCCGCGATGAAGTCTTTCTGTTTGTGAATCGATGTCCCCCCTCACGGGCGGCTCAGCTGTTTTGACGGCACTGCATGTGCCGAGTGAGTTATCGCCGAAGAAAGTCTGCCGAGCTGCCCGTGTACAAGATTGAGAAACGTAGAGTGTTGTTTTCTTTTTTTTTTTTTTTTTTTTTTATTACTTTGATACAAAAATATTGTTAAAAAAACTTTCAGTCCCCGCTGCTCATTCGAAGCAAGGCACTATCCGACTCGGATGCGATGGAGACAACAAGAGAATGGAGAATATGTTATCAAGGAGAAAAATAAAAGGGGGCAAACGATTTCGCGCGTCGAGCAAACGCATCAGAGCCATTTGTCTCGCGGCGCGCGGTGAAATACACCGCCCGAGCCACGATTGTTATTGATCAGGCATTTTGCCTGCGTTTGCGCATGCACTATATTCGCACAGGCACCGCATATACATACATACAGCGAAAGAATGAATAACAAAAAAAGAAAAAAAAAAAGAGCAAAAAAACAACGCGAAAGAGAGACGTATGCGAAGCGAAGCGAGGAGGGAGAGTGAAAGGGAGCAGTGCACAGCAGCAGCAACGGCCAGCGCTTTTATAATGTTGGCACGACAGAGCGAATATAGAGACGACGGCGGGCCTTAATGAATCTTTATGGGCTGGTGTCGTGAACTTGTATTCCCTCCGGTGACTGACTGTGAGCCCGAGCCTGATATGCTATGTCCACTCTGATGCTGCTGCTGCTGTGCAGTGTCCCATTGGCGCGCTTCCATTTCGGCTTTCTTCTGCCTCTCTCTCTCTCTCTCTCTCTTGTTGTTGTCTCTTTCTTTCTCCCCCGCGCTGCTGCTGCTGATGCTTTTGGCACGACATTGTTTTCATCCGTTGATTTTTGTCGGAATATTATTTTTAGCATCTTTTTCCTCCAACGTTTTTTTCGCCAACGAACAAACGTGACGTTTTTTAAAATTTTCAGGTTTACAAAAATAACCCACTACCTGTCATTTCTATTATTGTGAAAGTTTCTTGCTCCGAGACTTTTTTGCTCGAATAATTTATCCTGTACTGAAACGCGTCGCACTAAAAAAAAAAGTAACTGCCCATCGCGTACCGAGGAAACAATTTTTTCTCCCTCTCCACGTCGATGTGGGGCACTTTGCTCATCGTTCACTGCGGTATGAAGACGCGCTACAGCTTGATCGACTTGACTTTCAACGCTGTATAAATACACGCAGTCGCATTGTATAATATACGTGTGTCATCGAGCTGATATTGGGTATATTGTCGACTCGGTAAAAGTAGAGGTCACGCTCAAGCTCCCCAATACGAAAGTGTTTACCTTTCGTCTTTTCTAAATAATATTACCGCGAATAAGGAAATTTTAAAACGTCAGATTATCTGCAGCGTGGCGTTAAAAAACAACTAGAGTTTGAAAAAAAACCCATTTCTCACTTATTAATTTATTCACCTAGAAGTGATAGCGACATCGATTGATTTTGGTCATGTTTCTCGTAAATACTTTACTTTCAATCAGTGCACGGAATGTCTCGAAACACCCCATTCAGTCGGCAACGAACTTCGAGTGTTCTCCAACCGACCCAAACCAGCTGACTGGTAGTATTACTATTTTAGAGCCACATACAATATTTCCGAGGGTTACATTTGGAGGTTGAGTCTGAGGTCCGCGACCGCACAGAAAGTCTCTCGCATCTTGATCGACATCATCGAGCCGATCATTGCGCCAAATTATCATCAGCTGCGAGTCCAGCTCGACAGGCGCTTACTTGCTTTCGTTGTCTTTCAAAGTTTTTTCATCACTCATTCAAGCCCATTGATTTGGCCATGGCTATCGATTTGCAAATGCTTCTCTTCATTTATAACCGAATGCATATCGGGGGTATCATGATGGAGGGCAACGTTCTTGCAATCACCGTTGAATAATGTAAAAAAAATCACGTCCTCATCGCGTTCGTTTTATAATGTACGAAGAGAAAGGGTTGATTGGGTGAGTTTTTTTTTTTCTCGTCACAAACTAAGGCCATCGATTAATGTCACCAGTTAAATCGTTTCAAAACCATCGATTACTCGAATCGTCGGAGAAAAAATCTCGACTTACCTGGATCCGAAGAGTCTAAACTTGTGGGTGGCTGTTGGCTGAGTGGTCCGGGCGTGCCTCCACTGCCGGGGCTGCGCGCATCGTCGTTGCCTCCGGGTCCGGGGTACGATAGCGACGAGGAGGGCGGCCTCTGTTGAAACAAAAGAAAAAAATCCAGTTAATAATCTTCCTCGCCACGATTTCAAAGTATGGCAAACATTTTTGTTACCCGGCACGAAGCGATCTTGCCAAATCAGGATTGTAATTGGAAAGGACGACATTGGGATCATCAGGAATGCAAATTGTGAAATAATGATCGAACAGAAAGATAATATAACACCAAAAAATTTACTATACGTCACCCAAAGAGAACTTGGGATAAAAAAAAGACGCGGACAAGTGCGCTCGTCGATAGCACTCACCAGCCGAGCAAATTACGACTCGAGCGCGCGTGCATCTTATCATCACGCGATGGACGCACGTATAACGAGCCGTCACTGTATAAGGAGCAACAATGACCGACGGCGAGACTCCCACGCCGCAGCTGTCGCGCCGATGAGAACGTGTTTCGTCTCGTTCTCGCCTGATGTATCTTGGCGCTTGAAATCGTTGCGCGATCGAGATTACGGACGCCCGTGTTCGAGAGCTAATACACCATTACGTCTCGCGCCCACCGAGATTTTTTGTCCCCTACTCCCTGCACGGATCGTCTCTCCGCCTTCCACGTCCAGGAGGCTCGACGGGCGCGAAGAAAATCCCGTATCTCGCCGAGGAATCTCAATTTCTTCATTACACGCAGTGCTTTCGGATCGGCCTCGAAGAATTCGTGCCCGCGATTACTCGCGCGAGTCGAGATTTTTCCGGGGTTTTCGGCCGAAAAAGGACATAACTTAATTAAGCTCTAATTGCCGGTGCCCGGGAGTAGTATCTAGTAGTTGTGGTAGGGTAGTAGTAGTAGTAATCAAACTGGTTTGAAGAACCAGTAATTTAACTTTCGTTCGTTCGGCGATTATCATACATTTGAATACCCACTTCCCCCGCGGGGGTTAGCTCGATCTCGAGCAACGACAATTAGATCGACTCCGAGCCAACGACGACGTATTTAAATCGGACGACGATGACGAGGCAACGGCGGAGAGAACAACTTTGGCGTTACGTATATAATATAAGGGCAAAGAGAGAAGTCTCCCGCGATGGTTGTACACAGAGTATACCATGCACGGCAGCTGTCTCGTGTAAATATAGGCATCAGTGTATCAGACGTATACGTGTTTGTTGCGTGTACGGGCTACTGCGACATGGAACTTTTTGCCAACGTCACAGCACGCATCTAGCATCGAGTCCTGTAGATCGGCCGCCGTCGTCATAACAGGAGGAGGAAAGAAGCCGGACAGTTTCACGGGAGCACGATTCGCGTCCACCATCAATAATTCATCATCGGATCGCGAGCCCGGCCAATCCGTATTCGCGCGCCGATTGCTCCCGACGCTTGGAGCCTCCTGCACCTCCGATGGTACGTTTTCTCTCCGCAGGGATTGTAATGGATGTGGCAGCGACAACGGCAGCTATATACGATAGACACCTATACAAGGCGGAGCTCGAAAGCGGCCAGTTTGGATGTCCCACGTGCGAACTCGCGAACGTCTACATGGGTGTATTTTATACATTATATGTTTATGTATAGAGAGGCCATGTTGACTGCGCAGCCACTCTGACGTAACTTCCTACGCGGAGCGAGAGGTTTGACCGGTTGGTTCTTTCTTTTTTTTTCCTCCGTCGCCATCTGGTTGAGAAAGCAAAGAGAGACGTGACATTTAGCTCGTGTTATGGAAGATGGCGAGAACTTGATCGGTATTTATTGGGATGGGTTGTTAATTTGGGAATTTTGTTACGTAACACGCGACTACGCTCGAGCTGCGCATACGAATTTTTCGGTGGATACGATTCACGCGATGTAGTAGAATGAAATTTTTGGTTCTGTGAAAACTTTATCCGGCCGTGAACGCATTTTTCCATCCACCGAATGGTTTGAATAATCACTGCGAACTCGAAAGATCCGCAGTTTTGTTCAAGCGAAAATGGCACCACGATCATGCGAATAACCCGAATATACTGCGTGCAAATTACGAATGATGACATGATGCGAGCAGAAACATCCAGGCACGCTAATGATGTTCGAACGATCAATTTAGTTCCTTTTTGTTTTTTTTTGTTTTCAGTGTGACGGTATGAAAAAATTAAAATGCATCAAGCACCCCAAGCTCTCGTCATGCGCACACGCTCATCCAGCCACTGCACACAAGTCCAACGTCGGCGTCAAGTGGCGACGAAAATGTGACAAGCTCGAAAATTATCGCAGCGCCCGGAGAGTACAGTGCAAATTGCCCCAGCCCTTGGTCGATACGTGACGATGACGACGACGACAAGGAGGAGGAGGACGGTGATGGCGATGATGATGATGCGCGCGCGCGAGCGCAATTTAACATAAGCGGATGTCTGGCTGGCTCCTTAAACAAATCAGTGCTGCCCGCATATACGCACGTCTCGTGTTTCTCGCTTCCCCCTCCTATCGCGAAAGAGTCACCGGCTGATTCTCGTCGACTTTTTGTTGAACGTCCACCTCTTCATCCAACGCACCAGAGACTCGAGCTTGCGACGAGTGTAGGAAATAAAAAAAAACGAGACCCATTTAAAAAAGCAGTCGATCGAGAACTGTCTTGTACAGGAAAAAAAGACTCGGTTCGATATTATTAAGAAAGAAGTAAATATAAAGCGCGAGGACAACGACGCTGCTGCACTTGGGGTGTTTGCACTCTGCGGCTGCCGATGAAATAAAGATTCACTTTTGGTGTGAAAGTTGGTGCGATTTATCGCGCGCCGACGCTCGGATCGGGGCGAGATTCCTTTTCTTTTCCCCCTCGCGTTGTTATTATCGCGACAAAAGAGTTCAATGAGCATTTGGCTCGGCGCGCTTTCGCTGTCAGCGGACCTTGAGAGGCGATAACAATAAATTCTGGGTACAGGAGCGGTTCCGCGGAAAAACTCAGCTTCTGGCAAACGAAGGTTAACTTCTCGTGTCTGTAAATTTCAGAAGAGTCTTCGTCCAATCAGAAAATTCGTTCAATTTTGAATTTTTTCGCAGAAATGCCCTCGTTGTCCTCTATCGAAGAGAACAGAGTAAAGGGCTCGGAGGCCCGTAGCGTCGAAGGATGCAAAAATCGTTGGGAAAGAAGAACGCGTAACCCTCAATCCGAGGAGGGGCCGGTGCGCGAGCAAAAAAGGAAAGAGAGAGGGGCTGTGACGAGGCGAAAATCGAAAACGATCGAGCAGCGTGAGTCACGATACATGCACCACCGTCTGACGGAAATAAATTATTTTGTTCCTCGCAAAGAGTTAATTCATAAATATTTATGTCTCTTCGGAAGTTAACGAGGAAAAGAACAGATCCGTAAATAAGAGAGCTTTTAATCTTTGATACGAATTAAACTCGACGAGCGTCAATATTTTCGTCATGTTTTATTACTTTCAAAGCGAAACGGTGTATAATTTATATTTAGGCTTGCCTTAACCTGCACATACGCGCACAGCGATTCCGAAACACAATTGTTCGTGCGAAAACAAAAATGATTCGCAAAAGATTCTTTTGACCCGTTCTATTTATAAGACTCGCGGAGCCGCGCTGACGTAACGGCGGGAAAAAAGAAAACCAAGGTGGCATAAAATTACGCGCAATGATCGATCGATGATACAAGTATGTGCGCGCGCGTGTGTGTGTGTGTGTGTAATCAGAGACAATTTCATCCACGCGTACGGGAATATTCTAAATTGAATTGCAAAAACAAGTACAAGGATTATGCGAATTATTTTCGAGCCGCGAGAGCGCGATATCTAAAAAGCAACGCCGACACAATCACCGATTCGTAGCGGAGAGAAAATCGCGAAGTGTAGCCACCTCTCGACGTGTACACCGAGTAACGTCGCGTCGTCTTCTCGCAACGTAATGCCACGTAATTACGTAATTAGCCGGCGGGACATTAGCGCGCCGTACGTCCGCGACTGGTTTACGGCCGCGATACGCAAATCTCATCGGCGACTAATTTATTGGCTCGGCCGTAGAGAGTCTCTCGCCTCCTTATACTCCCGCTCGACCTTGCCGCCATCGAAACTGTGTATACGTATATGTATATACATTCACTATAGGGAAGAGGACGAGAGACCCGCGGCGAGTCGGTTTACACGTACACGTCTGAGCGATGGATGATGGTAATTACATTGTAAACACGCCTGCAGCCTTCCCGCAGTGAGGTACTCTGCCTCTTCCAGCGGACAATCGGACCGTCTCCTCCTTCCAAGTGTATACAGGCACCTAGCCGGTGTATCCGTCGAAAGATAAGCCCGAGCGAAAAATCGGGTGATGGAAAGGTGATGGTTTGCCGAAGAACGGAGCAAACGAAAACACCGGGCGGGAATGAATGCCGGGGGATAAACGGTGTTTCCGTATTTGCATCTCGTCAAGTGTACAATATTATAATCTCCGATCGGTGCTGGGTACAAAAACCTTATTGACGCTCCTCCCGCGTTGGCGCTGTTTTTACGGGCTATTTATACCCTCGCGCGACTTGGATTCGAAAAGGTGACGAGGAGAGAAAAAAGCAGCGGCAGCCACCGGCGCAATAAATAACCACACCGTCGTCGTCGTCGTCGTCGTCGTCGTCGTCGTCGTCGGTCGGCAATTATTACGACGCGATGACAGCGATATCTGCAGTTAGCGAGCAGCAGCAGCAGTTGTAACTGTTGACTCAGTTTTTGATTCGACGTTAATGCGCATACATTGCTTCGCGCCATTCATCATTTCGCGCAGGCGAGTGCCAGACAGGCGGCGAAAGAATGGGCGGGAAAAAAGAAACTCGCTCGACGGCAACGCTTCCGTGGGCGTAATTTATCGTATAGTATACTATACATGCCTATACTTGGTCGGAGTAGCGTTATACAGATAGGCGTGTGCGTTCGTATTAGTTCTCAACAAAGTGTGCACAACAGTTTTACCTCCCAACATGACGTTATTTGGATTATTCGTAATTCACGGTATTTTACCGATATGGTAAGTATATACTGGAAACTGAAATTTACGCGAACCAAAATAAAAGGGTTCCTCGCCAGGTCCGCGCGCGCTCCCCGATTCCAAGGACCGTCACTAAAAAAGGCAGCTCAAGCCGGCAATAAACATAAAATCCTCCGGATTTTCTCTCTCCCGTCAACGAGGAAGATGACGCTCTGATCTGCCGAAGGTTGGGTCCGAGCCGAGAGCGGCCTTCCCCGATACCGGCCATTACACTCTTTTCCCCGTTTTCCTTTCCCCGTCGCAATAATTATGATCCGCACTGCGGGTGTCCGTTTGAATGTAGTACCGTCGGCTCTCGTCCCTCGTGGGTTTCCCGTGCCAGAGGCGAAAAGTCAGTCCGGCTCTCAGCGCATTACGGCCCTGCACCTGTATTCGCCGACTCTGCGAGATTTCAAAGCAGCCCCGAGAAATGCATTCCGGCAGTCGGAGGGTTTTCGAAACTCCATCGGTTCATCCGCCAAACAGTACAGTCGTGTTCGACCCTCTATCGATGATAAAAAATAACGCATGAAAACAAAAACCCGCCGGAGGGTCGAATGGAAGCGTCCGCGCCGATGGACGAAAAAACAAATCACGCGCGAACCTGTTAAAAACCGAGGCACAAATCAAAGAGCAGCCAGCGGCAGCGCACCGCGGGGACGGAGGCCGCGGGAATTATAAACGATCAATTTGGAGAATGCGAGCCGCGCGCGGCGTAGTAGCGTGCATTCGCGCCTTTTCCAAAAGCCCCCCGCGCGTTATTAGCGAGGGGGGCGGACAAAAGCATACCGCCGGTGACAAACGCCGGGGCGATCGCGCGTACGACATCGACGCTCGCCGTTTTTCATCCCGACCAACAGCGACGCGTCCGGTGCAACGGCCGCGGGGGGACAAATACGCCGGCCTTTTTTTTCGTCCCACTCCCGCTCCGGACCCCGGCGCGTCGTTCTTAATTTCGCCCCCCCCCCCCCCCCCCTTTGTTTTCCCCCCCCCCGCCCCCGGAACAAAAACAAGGTTCGGGGGACAACCGCGCCCGGAAAA
>JAPYYV010012615.1:0-12264 GCA_030522625.1 Copidosoma aretas | reverse complement strand
GGCTATTACTTATTAACTTTATTCTGTTTACTTGAGGCCTGTACTTAAAAATATCACCACTGGGTAGCATTGTTAAACTGAAAAGTGCGTTTTTCAAGGCAATTTGTGTTCAAACCATGATTTTAGTGCAAATCGTGGGACAAAATGTATGCAGTGAAATCTTGTACTCATCGGTTGATAATCGACGTAACTACAGAACGAATACAATCAGTAAATAACAAAGTGTATATTGTACAAGCGTAAATTCGGCAAAATAAGCTTTATTTTTCACTGGTTGGAGCTTTTGTGAGCGAAATTGAGTTTGGGACAGGCGTTTCAACTCTATTTTCGCAATTTCCTTCTATTCGTGAAGGAGGCAAGATATCCGTTCAAGACCATGCAAAAAAATGCTTACGAAATTTTACGACACAGGGTGCACAAGCCCTGAACGCTGTCCGAGCCTGTTACGGGAGAATCACCCATTTATATTTTTGTATTAAATGTTTTAAATTCGATTTTTCAGCAATTAAAAAAAATATATCAACTTGACTAATTACCAATTAAAATAATGACTTTAAATAAATAACATTCTCTTGAATCGAATAATGTATCTGCTTGCTATAATATAAATGTTTATCAAAGTACTTTTACTAAGTAAAAAAAAATCAAATTATTTTTTAAGATGACGTAATGGTTATCAGTGCCCTTTGCTGTACTTTACGTAGTGATATTGATCAGTGATCCGTTGGGGGCAAGGTTGAGAAATAAATACTACGTGAGTATTAGAATTTCTCGAAGTTTATTTATTTGACAACGTTTCGGTGGCTAGATGTGCCAGCCTTATCAGACTATACACATCAAAAAACACACAACTTTAGTTTAGGAAACTATGCACATTCAATCGCACTATCCTCTATTGAAAAAACCATATCGAAAAACCATGTCCGAAAACCATATGGAAAACTGCATGAAAACATGTGATTTTGCTACTCCGTTTTCATGTGGTTTTTTGTCTCAAATCTCCATGTGGTTTTCTGAAAACACACCATGTGGTTTTTCAAAAACCATGTAGTTTTGTTACATTATGGAATATTTCAATTTCATGTTTTTTGCTCGTAATTACTAGCTATTACTATTTTGCAGTTTTTATGACTAAATATTGATGTTTCAAGTTTCACATGGTTTTAACAAAACCAAATGGTTTTGTTTTCAGAAAACCACGTGATGATTTGAGACAAAAAACCTCATAAAAACGGAGTAGCAAAACCACATGTTTTCATGCGGTTTTCCATATAGTTTTCAGACATGGATTTTCGATATGATTTTTTTTGAGTCGTAAGTTATAAATTTCTTATATTACCTCAGGTACGCGAGTCTTTGAATATATAGTACATATGTACAATAATGTAATTTGTGAGTAAGTGAACTCACTCGTCAACGAACGAACGATATCAAATAAGTTCAAGGCCCCAACTAGAGTTCAATGATCCTGTTTTGTTTTGATTCCGCGTTTCCTTCGCCTATGTAAGCGCCAAGATCATCGTCTACAGCTATCAGTATATCGTTCGTTCGTTGACAAGTGAGTTCACTTACTCACAAATTCCATTATTGTACATATGTAATATATATTCAAATACTCGCGTACCTGAGGTAATATAAGAAATTTAATAACTTACGACAGTGCGACTGAATGTGCATAGTTTTCTAAACCAAAGTTGTGTGTTTTTTGATTTGTATAGCCTGATGAGGCTGGCACATTTAGGCAGCGAAACGTTGCCAAATAAATAAACGTCGAGAAATTCTAATACTCACGTAGTATTTATTTCTCAACCTTGCCCCCAACGGATCACTGATCAATACCACTACGTATTTATTAAGATCAAATGAAAAGGACGATTCTACAAAATAGTTATTCCATTCAACATGTAGAATTGTACTGATAGTTTTGCATTTTAATGTTCGGTAGAATGATGACTTGATGTTTCATGTAAGTGACAAACCAGAGATTCCCTTTCCCGTCAAAAGTTGGGTTGCACACCATTTCTTGATTTGCGTGAACTTTATATGCGATCGTATGTGTTAATTTTCTTTCACTTAAATCCAACTCAAAGACGGAAACGGGAGACATTAAAGTGAGGAACATGATATTTGTGTCGGATATGGTAATATCGATCATGTTATAGTATCCTAGTAGATGCTTCTTGATCCCCTGACTGACACTCGAGCTTAAATTTTTATCCTTGAGAAAGCGGGTGGACAGCTCGGACACATCAGTCTTATTCCATGACGCGTAGTGGAGCCGACGACTGCCTTCGGTGTCTGCCGGTGATAGTGCCAGGCTGTAAACATTGTCACTAAGACTAAGCTCGATTCTCCACGAGTCGAGTTTCCGTAGCGAGAAGACTGTTATGTATGCATAATCTTGATGGGTAGCGATGTATACGAAGCCTCCATCCTCGTGGTCGAGCACCATGTTGTCGAGTTGGGCTGGCCCAGGCTTGACCACTTCGGGTGGAAAAGTGTAGTTCGTGATCATCTTGCCTCCGTCGTTAAGGTCAAGGATCACCAAACGAGGATAGCACAGTTTCTTATCTTTAATCATCGTGTAAGAATCACTGCCACTGTCCAAGACCCACATTTTACCTTTTGGGTCAATCTCAACGTTCCAGACTGACTGGAAACCCGAGCAGTCGTCACCAATCTTCTGCATGTCCCAGTTAGGGTATGGCTTTAGCAATTTAGCAATGGTGACTTGATGAAGTTGTCGCGTGTGGCGTCGGTTACGGCCAGCGTCACCGGTCTGCCTTCAAATATGCGGGGTATAGTCAGATACATGTTGTCCTTCCAAAATTTAACCCTCCATATTTTGTTGTCCCTTTGTACATAATATTTATTCTCAAGCGCTCAATGGTATTTCTTGTTGGACGGCCAGGTGTAGTTTAAGCCGTCCTTCCACTCAAATTGGATGTTGAGTGGCTCCCGTGTCGAAGTCGAGAAGTAGATCAACAACACACTTAATAGCACCACGTATTCGAGAAGCATTTTTTTCCTCGTTCTATATGAAAAAAAGAGTAGAAAAATCACTCAAACACTGCAATGATTGATTACTTTTGATTTTTAATGTATGCAACTTAAAAGATAGTCTACAATAATACCTACATTACAGCACGCTGCGATTGGTGTGTCTTATACAATTAGATAAAATTAGATAAAATAAAACCTTGAAAGCCAGAGTCTGATCGTATGATAACGGAGAGAAGATTCAAGCAGTTGCTTAATTTCGAATGAACGGAAGACCAGAATTTAAGAATTGAACCAAAAGCCAGCGTTATTTTGCGGGATTATTTTAAAATAAGGTCGACAGTGTGCCACGGTTAAAGCAACGTTCAAGACGGAAGCTTTTGTATGTGCCTCTGGTAACGCTTGCTAAAGGAGCCCGAATTCAAAGAAAAGCTCACCGTTATACCGTACGAGGCACGAGCGTGCTGCGGAGAGAGGGGGGGGGGGGGGTTCAAGCATCGGATGATTCATTTTCAAAGTTGAACAACTGTTCCAACTACCACTGCACTATGTTAAACGATAACGAGAAAGAATTCGCGCATAAGAATTTAGACAGCACATAAGGATATGATCTGGCAATAACCGTCGATACATTTTTGTATTGATTAGTTTCACCTCTATATTGAGTTTCGCAGTGATGCTTCCATTGTTACATAGACATTTTGACGTGTGCCACTAGGACTATTAATGTTTGCAATAACTTTTAAATAAAAGACCGTATTCATCGAAATGAAAATTTCGAACAAAATTTGATATAAATCTCAGACAAAAAGCATTGTCCTCTAAAAATTTCAAGCGGAGAACATGACCTTTTGAAGCTTTTGGGCACTTTTTTAATTTTTCTAAATCCAAACCTTGACTTTTAAAAATTTTCGGACAAAAACATGAACTTGATGATACAATGTATGACATGCATTCATATTTTTTTTAATGGAAAACACAAAAGATAAATTTAGCAACTCGTTAATACAATGAAGGGATTAACTTGTTATTTGATCCCTTACATTATTTATTATTTCAAGAAGAACAAAAAAAACAATCGCACCGGGCATTACTATTAATAGTACGAGGGCTGCCACAAGGCGAGACAATACGAGATTTTTTGAAGGTCTTGGTCTTGTTCTCGAAAAATGTTAGAAATCCGAATATTGTCTTGTTCTTGTATTTCTCTTGTATACACGATCTTGATATTGTCTTGACATACAATTGAAAATTTGTCAAGAAATCTCGATCTTGTCTTTAAATATCCAAAATATCAATATTTTTTCAATTTAAATAATTATAGATAAAAATAAGGATGCACCAATAATATAAATAGTTGGTATGTTATTAATAAATGAATTAATTAATTGCTGCATAAATATAGATATAAATTATAATAAACATTTTATTGCGTGATATAAAGTTTAACATTTGTACTTATAAATTTTTTAACATCTTGCAGCAAATATTTTTAATTCTTTATTATAATAATTTGCATTTCATTTGTCTTAAATTTTAGAATAACTAAATAAATTGAGATCTCACAACTTTATTCTTTAAATATAAAGCATTATACCCATAGATACAAAAAAATTCCTTTCGACAAACTTTTGGTAAAGCTTTAAAAGTTTTAAAAATAATGATAAACATTTTTGCAAGTTTCAACATCTCATTTTTACGATAAATATTTTACAATGACATAGTATGTACCGTGCATACAACGTTTGTGCACGTTTTTATGATGAACGAATAATTGTATACGAAACATTATTTACGAACTAGTCAATAATGACCACAAAATATTATTTAGTATTTTTTTTTCGTGCACAATACTTGAGCATGATTCTGAATTGGCGTGCCCACGCAATATACTCTTATCATATTTGGATGCGCACGAAAATTCCAGAAACATGCTCAAGTATTGTGCCCAAAAAAATAAGTACTAAATAATATTTTGTGGTCATTATTTACTAGTTCGTGAATAATGTTTCGTGTACAATTATTCGTGCATAATAATAATATGTACTAGGATGTCCGTTATTTACAGAATTCAAGTTTTTGTTTATCTACCCTTTGTAACTCATCGTTGAATATAAAAATATAAATCTATTGCCGGAAAACCAAAAAATTTGAGAGTTAACACGTGCCTCCAGACACATCTCGTTTTCCCATTTAAATAGCACAGGATTTTTAAATTTCATTCTTGTTTGATTTAAATCACACCATTGAATTACATTTCACTTGGATTTGATGAATTGATTTTTCCCAACTCAAAATATACAAGTTGAAAAAATTTGATTTTGGCCTGCTTATTTTGAGCTAGAAAAAATCAATTTATCAAGTCCACGTGATATGTAATTCAATGGTATGATTTAAAAATCCAGAAAAAATACTTGAAATGGTAAAAAAAATTAAACAAGGTTTTTTTTGAAAATCCTGTGCCATTTATTTAGGAAAACAAGATGTGTCTGGTGGCACGTGTTAAATAAAATTTTTTTGTTTTCAAACAATAAATTATCATTTTTTGATGCAACGAAGAGTTTGAAAAGGGTAGATGATCAAAAAATGAAATTTGGTAAATAACGTACACCCTAATGTGCACATACCTGGTGTGCACGATACATAGTCCGTTTTCTCTCCAGGATGGTCTCTGGGCCATTGGGTCCGCCCTGGTCGGATGCACATAAATGGCAACTCCTATTTTTCCTACCGAGCGTGTACTAGGGCTGCAAAAGTGCCCGAGGTGCGAAAAATAACTTTTTTTACCTCGAGCCTTTTTAGAACCCTGGTACACCCTCGGTAGGAAAAATAGCATTCGTAACTCGATGGTAAAGGCTTCTTTACGAACCTCGTTACGTCCCTCGCTTACGGCTCGTGCCGTAAACCTCTTGGTTCGCAAGTTAAAGCCTTTCCAATCTCGTACAAAAACTACTATTATTCTTGATTTTGTATCATTTTTTGTTTCTCAATTTTGAATCATATGAATATGTGACATTTTCTTTTTTTTGTATTATTGAAAAAAGCATAAGAATAGTTATTGAGAAAGCATTTTGCTAATTTATTGGCAGCCGTATTTTTATCATTCTAAACGATTTGAAAGTGTGCTAGACGGTTCAGATTATTGGAAAACATATCTTGAAAAAATTAAAATGTTAACGTACATGCAGTATAAGCCGCTAAAAATGAGATTTTTGAAAATCCTTCGCAATACTGTAATGACATTTTGGCTTGCTTTTCCCATCTTACGGCCATGGCAAATATTTTTTCGACTTGATTTCAAAAGGGCTATGTAGAGAAAATCAATTTACACTGTTTAACAAAAGTTTTGCATTGTTTGTAAAGTAGGTTTCATGAAATATCGCGGTTTTGTAAAACGACCTATATATATATATGGGAATCATTAACGATGATGATTATAAAATTGTTTATATGATTTTAGTGCTTTTAGATTATTTTTAACTTTTATGACTATATTATGATTACTTTACCTCAGGTAACGAGGTACAGAAAGGTGTAATTAATATGAAAGTTCCGCGTATTCCACACTCTTTTCGTAGCTTAGTAATCTCTTTTGACACTCATATGGATTAAAGTATATCGTTGTCTTCGCTTTTTCAAACGAGATAAAATATAATCAATACGAGACGACGATCCTTTTGGTATAATAATAAAATAAATTACCAATGCGTAACTTTATGTTATCGTAGACGCGTGCTACACTCGTCGAGCAATAAGTATACATAGACTATTATTAAGGAAATCGAGACTTGGATAATCAATATCATAAATAAACTGCGCTGAAAGACAAAAGTCGTACACTTTAACGTTTCGAGCAATCGCACAACGAAGGGACAACCATCCACTTGTGAAAAGCAGTTGGGTGTGCATATCATCAGCTGATGACACCGTGGCCTTCGTCGAGGGGGCATTTTTGCACTCCCCCGGTGTGTATAAATTCCACCATTCACCGTCACCCGGACGATCATCATCGTTTTATCAAACGAGAGCCTCTCGGGTGAAAATCATCCTCCGAGCGCGTAATTGCCAAGATCGCTCCGATCGGCCGATTAAAAGTTTCGCGGCTGACGTACAGGGTGTATACGTGTACACAAGAATATGTACTCATCATCGAGCATTGGACGCGCGCGGGAGTGTCGCCGGGCGATTGGGCAATCCCTTTTGTAGCTTTTACACTGATGGCGTTGCATGAAAAGAATTGCCTCGTCGACGCCGCTGATGGTTCGCGGGAGGCGGGTGCGCGCTCCGCAGTAAGTTTAATCGGAGAGAAGCGTTGATGTGTGTATTATATAGGTATGATGGATATAATACACGAGCGTCATTACATCTGTGTATCAATTAGTCACCCTCTCCCGTTTGTTTGTATATGTTCCTTGAAGGAGTGCGACGGTTATTTTTCCACGAGCCTTTGCAAAATATTACATCAATTTTTATATGTTTTATGAGTTTCTACACTGCCGATCGTGCAAAAAGTTACAATATATAGGTGGTGTATTGAGTAGGTATATACTACGGCGATTAATTGAATCGGCGACCGCGTCGTCGACTCATTTTTGCGTTTCTGATTGTTGCGGGTATGGCAGTGGTTTTATCGGTAACCTGATGATACCGTGTCGTTCTGCGTGCTGACAGTGTTTGCGAAATATTTTGACCATGTTTTCTGAGATTTATGAATAATTCCGGAATGTGATAAATTTTCTCGCGGCGCGTAAAATATTTCTCGCCCAATACATAAATATACCCTATATGAGGTGGTGCTGACTTCAAGTTTTTTTTTAGCGTGTTTTGCGCCCATATATGGTATACCGCGAGGTGCGTTTTTTATTTTTTTTATTTATCATATAAGTAGCGTGTATTATTTATATTACATCGTTTTCGAGTTTAAGATTTGCAAAGTTTGTACTATTAACAACATCAACTATAAACAAAGACAATTTTTTTATCATTCTAAAAATTAACAGAAATCCTCAATAAAAAAAAAAACTGGGTCACGCCTTGTTCATTTTATCCATGTAGGCTCGCATAATATAGTACAATATATGTATTCACCTTTCCATACACATTATCTGCATCTATACTCGCATCACATCGCCAACGACAAATTAAAAGAAAAAGAATCGTAGTATTTCTAAACTTCAGGATAATTTTTATCGCACAAACACGGCGTTCCGAGTTATCACTTTTACTGCCTACATATAATTAATAATCCCCCATTAATTATGAAACCATCGCAGAGGCCTCCCCTGCGACTCCCGATCGCCGATTGAATGTGTCATCGGGCGAACTTTGCGCATCGGCGAGCAAATGAAGATAATTATATGGAATCAGCAACGCCGCACTCTCGAGGATTCGACCAGAGAAAAATCACGGTAATACCTCGAATACCGGCCATTATTTCCAAAGCGACGAGCTCGCTCGTTTGCATACGCAAATCGCTCCGCAATGGGCGAGAGAGGGGAAAGAGGCCGAGCGACGCCTCATCGTTTTTCTCGCCCGATCCTCCGACCCGCGTGAACGTCGCTCATTTGTTGTACAGTATTATAATCCGCCCCGAGAGAGCGACGAATATATAATACGACGATCGTTTTACGAATAAATAATAACGATTTTAAATGCACACTCGGTGTAAAATAGCGAGGGTGCGTTTCGCGAGTGCAAGAAATACAAATAAAGGCAGAGGTTTTAAAATGTCACTCGATCCCCCTGCTGAAACAGCCGCGTTTATTTTTCACGCGCGTTTTATTTTAAGTTATCTCAAAGCAAGATAAATCGTCTTTCCAAACGCACGATTAC
This sequence comes from Copidosoma aretas, assembly GCA_030522625.1. Taxonomy (NCBI): domain Eukaryota; kingdom Metazoa; phylum Arthropoda; class Insecta; order Hymenoptera; family Encyrtidae; genus Copidosoma; species Copidosoma aretas. Next base: position 3,432 of record JAPYYV010012615.1, on the reverse strand, counting down.
ATTTTTCTTTGGTGCCGGTGCAAAAGTTTATTATCAGGGATCCGTCGATCGAGTTGGTTCGCACACGTAACGAGAATACGTACGCGAGAATCAAAGCTAGAAGCGCGTTGGCGAAATTAACGTTACTGTAAGGTAATAAGCAACTTATCACATCAGCGCTTGGCTAGAAAGAGAGAGAACGGACACTCGGTAGCCATCTCTCTCTCTCTTTATCGTAGTATTTAGCCTCTTGTTGTGCACTCTATTCCTATAAATCTATGTGTTTATATGCATCGATTCATTTAAATACAGCTATATTCTCTAGAATCGTTTATTAAGTAAGTTGTGCAAATCTAATAACATGAAGATCATTTTAATATGACAGAATGGAATAATCTTTGTGTTGAAGAAAAAATTTTATTTTTCATTTATAAAAGTACGTCAATAAATCTGATGGAAAATTTTTAATTTTAATAGATTTTAATTTCGCGAGGCTCGTTTTATTCTTGGAATGATTTGAGATAAAGTCAACGTGAAAAATGTTTTTAAATAACTAACGTGTCCAAAGTTACGTGCAATTATTTGTACGGAAATGTAAGTTTATAACAGTTTCCTTACCATTCGGTACGAACAATTTCTATTTGGGCTTCAGAATTACCAAAAAACAGAACTGTCGCTACCGCAACAATTTATTTAAATTGTTTTAAAATCCCATTTAAATTAACATGAGCTTTCTAAAAATGACAGCAAAGCCAAGCAAAATAGTTTCCAGCTTTTTTGGACCTCACCTATCATAGAAAAAATAATAAATTCTAAACACTAATGTTTCAAAATCATATTTTACACACTAGAATATCCCGTTTTTCGTGAAATGACTTATGTATGTATTGTGTAGTGAAAGTATTGTGTTACTTGTATTACTAATTACATTAATTTCTTACATTATATACGTATACGTAATTAAAAACTACTATATTCAAGTTTTAAGTGTAAGATAATTCTATTCACGAAACATAAAATCCTTATTTCTTACTCTGTTGTTGATCGCTCACTATGCTCAGTATATAATACGTGTTCACTCAATGGATGACTAGATCACCCTGCTAACATGGGGTGAGTCAGCAGAGTCAGTGACCTAGCTGAGCTGCGCAATGTATACTGCGCAATGAGCTGCGCAGATCACCAGATACTTTGTTAACAGTATGATCTAGTCATTCGTCGAGTGAACACGTAATATATACCGAGCAGTGAGCCATCAACAACAGAGTAAGAAATTAGAAGATTATGTTTCGTAAGTAGACTTATCTCACACTTGAAACTTAAATAGAATAGTTTTTTTAAATAGAATAGTTTTTAATAACGTTTACGTATAGTATGTAATTATAGAATAAGTTATATAATGATAATGTCTTCATATTTAGTTATTTTATTCTATACAATATACATATAAATAAATTAATAAAAATTGACGAATAATTGACAACCAATGTAACATATCATTGCCAACACTCGAAACTGAAACATAATAGTTTTTAACAACGTATATGGATCATTTCACAAAAACAGCGATATTTCATGAAGCCTCGGTTTATAAACAACGCGTTTTATTATTTTGAGTCAAAACTTTTTTAGAACAGTATAAACTAATTTTCTCTAGATAGTCCTTTTGAAATCAAGTAAAAAATACATTTGCCGTGGCTGTAAGATGAAAAAATAGGCTAAAATGTCATCACCGTAATACTTTTTTGAAGTGTTTTAATAACCCATTTAAGTTAACATGTGTCTTCAAAAAATGACAATAAAGATGCGCAGAAGAGTTTCCAGCTAGTTTGGACCTTACATACCATTTATAGGAAAAGTGATAAAATAATTCTAAACATTTCACGCGCCAAAATATCCCGTTTTTCGTGTAATGACTCATATATGAACAGACTTTTTTATACAAACAGCCTGAAACACTCAATAAGAATGGAACAACAGCATTCCATCAGCAGAATCACCGACACAAAAGGCCCTGCATCCGTCTCGAATTCATACATTTACACTACAGATATATATATATATATATATATATATATGACCGGTAGCAGGAGACCGATTTTCAAACATGATTAATTACCGTCTGGAAGATGAAAAATAGTAGTTTTCGTCGCAAATGTGCATCTCTCCAGGGCGGTCCATGGGGACTGTTGGGACCCCCCTGGTCGGATGCACATGAGTGGCGAATCCTATTTTTCCTACCGAGGGTGTACCAGGGTTGCAAAAGTGCCCGAGGCAGGAAAATGTATTTTTTAAATCAAAATGGAAGATGATGGTTTTCTCATTTAAAACCTGTGAGTGTGTGTGTGAGAGAGAGAGAGAGAGAGTCGATGTCTCACAATCATACTTCCTCATCATTTTGATTGAAAGAAAAAATGTTTTCAACTCCAAGACGGTATAATTACTCATGTTTGAAAATCGGTCTCCTGCTACCGGTCTATATACATCGCATGTAGCAAGCCCCACCTAGCTATGGTATAATAGGTGTATAGCAGTGCCGATGATGATCCATCGTAAAGCCTCTTAACTGGAAAAAAAAGAGCCGACGACGCCGCGCTCGATTTATATGTATTATATGCCTACGAAGTCATCTCGCTTGGATGTATATTATATATATATATATATATATATATATATATATATATATTACATGCGATCGCGCGTAAATACGAGTGTGTGTGTGTGTGTGTTTGGGATTTCTGATTCCTTATCTGCGCGGAGAATCGGTGGGCGACTGTCGCAGCTTGAAATCCAAACGACGAGCACATGATACGTCTTTCTGAAATACAGGTATACACAGCTGACACCACCGCGTCCTTTGAGACGTTCACAAGCTCCGATCTTCTCCCTCGCTCTTTCGACACCGATCCCCCGCGATACCCATTATATGGCCGAGGTGCGAGCGAACGAGCCGCACATGATGCGGTGATGCGGGGAGATGCTCCCTCCCGCTCCCCACCCCCCCCCCCCCCCCCCCTCGTCGGCTCGTTATAATACATACGTATATATTATATACATGGTACTTTGGACCGTACGTATATATATTTATACCCTATAAATGTAGTGCGAGACGGGAGGGAGGAAGGATCGGCGGCTATTGCTACTTGTATTACATACACTCGCGCCCGGTGACCTCATCGTCTTCTTCATTTCTGCGGCGCTGGTACGTATATGTATTTGTTCGCTCTTAGCGTATATCCTCATTGTTGCGCCTATCATAAGTACTCCGCACTCGCGCACTCGCAGATTTTTACGCGGATAGTGGTACGGTATACAGCGCGGCGCGTGTGCACCGCGTGAAATTGGCCCGAGAGCTGTAGAAGAGGGGTATGAATTATACACAGAGAGAGGGAGAGGGGCGCCGGGCAGGATATGCGGTGTAAGTGTGTTGCGGAGAGTCTTTTTTTTTTTTTT
>JAPYYV010012614.1:0-18519 GCA_030522625.1 Copidosoma aretas | reverse complement strand
GGCCCCCGCGGGGGGGGGGGGGGGGGGGGGGGGGGGGGGGCTCGGGTGCACGTCCTCCGATGCCGAGACGCATCCTCTTCGCTGCTCCCGACCGGTAGGTGTATATAGTGTGCGGAGGAGGAGGAAGATTCCGATATATTATAAGCAACGTGCAGCGCTTCTGCTGCTCCTCCTGCCTTATACACTCACTTACTCACCTGACGGGCTCGATCCCCCCCCCCGCCCTCCTCTTGCCGTCTATTTTTTTCTCGTGTGTGTGTATAAATGCCCGGTGTATCTTATTTTTTTTTTTTCATATTCGGTATCCTTTTTTCTACCTTTTTTTCCTCCAGTCAGGACTTGATAATTTTTTTGGCCCTGAGTCGCGCTGACTGCATGTGGTGGTTCTTCCTCTCCTTCGTCTCGTCTGTTGTAGCTGCTCTGGCGTGAATGGCAATTGGTTGGTTCTCGAACTAAGTATATCATCATCATCATTCTGCTTTTGTAAAAACTTCCAATGTTTTGTTAAACTATTTGTTTCTGTTCATCGTTCGGCACAACCATGAGCTTTGCTTCATTTCCAAAAGGAGGAATAAAACTGAATCGCCGAAATGCCTTGGAACCGCAAGTAAGCGCATACCGATTCGAAAGCTAAATAGTGGAGTATCGACGCTGCAAGCAATGAAAGTCTCGCCTTAGCAAAATCGCAAAAAGATCGCCACGGCAAGAACATCGGCGTCTGTTTAAATTTACGCGGGTCTATTCGTCGCTCGCCTCGGTCCTTCTTTGCGTCTTTTTTTCCCTTCGCCGAATGTTTGGGGTTTTGTCGTTGGTTTGCTGGTCGAGTGTCTGGAAAAAGCTCTGAGCCTGTAGTTTTTTTCTGTCTTTTCTGAAGGTCGCAAGGAAAATTAGTGTATCAACTGGAGATTAACGATTATTTTGTAATAAAGGATTAAATGAACGATGATAAATACATTGCCTTGAAGCAGCCTTTAATCGTGGTATCAATATGTATACCCAATCGAAGTGTAGTAGCTAATTGTTCTTGGTCGTAGAGAAAAGGGATGAAGTAATGCTCACAAGCTTGATAATCTTGTCGAAATTGTCTATAAGTGTAGTCATATGTAAGTTAAAACAAATTCCTTTTCTCGGCATTGGATAATTGTTGACAAGAGTATACTTTTTTAGCATATCGGACACTCCAATCTCAGTTTGGGCTTTCAAGCTCGAGTTTTTACATGTTCTTGAAAAATAAAACATTGACAAAACAATCGATGGGAAAAACAAAGAACGTCCTGCAAGTAAAAAATAAAATGCACGGCGACAGCCGGGCTGTGGCGGATGAAGGGTCGCGAGCTTTCTCTTCCCCTCTTCTCCGGCGCGCAGAAAAACAAAAAAAACCAAAAAACATTCGTAGAACAACAACAGCAATAAGAGCACGCCGGCGCAGCAGCGGCAGTGGAAACAGCAAGGATCGACAAGCCGACAAAACAGGGAAAGAACGAAGAATACAAGTGTACATATATAAGGACCGCGATCTCGACCGGGAGCTTGCGCCGCACGCGTATATGTATATACATACAGCGTATAACGAAATGCTGCATCGAGTATAATAATGCATGCGTATGCCGGGTATGCCGTTTTCGAGATCGCGGAGGGCGAAAATGAAAAAACGAATCCTCCGGACGCGCGAGCGACTTTGTTCCACCCACGGCAGAGCCGACGACGACGACGACGACGACGACGACGGGGCGGGCAGAAAAAACGGGGGAGGGCGAGCGAGGAGTCGAAAAACAACGCAAAGATCCGTCCCTCCGGATCTCCTACGATGCACGAGAGGGTCGGATGGGACTTGGAGGGGCCCCGCACCGATCGAGAGCTCGACCGCACGCATCGGGGGAACACGAGGGGGCCCGGGCCCCCGAAAGAAAGGGAGCGTAGGCGCGGCGGGAGCGGCAGGTGGTGCGGGTGCACGGGGGAGAAATGAAAAAGGTCGCGCGCGAGGGGAGCCAAAGGACGACGATGCGGCCTAAGACTGGGGGGTGCACGCGGGAGGGGGCGGAGGCGGAGAGGGGGCGGGATGAGAACGGACGGAGAGGAACGACGGGGGAGAAGAAGAAGAAGCCCCTCGGTCGCGCGCCCGCTCTCGGGGTTAACGCACGGCCGTGCAAAAATCCCTTCAAGGTCGGTGCAGCCCTGCACTCACTGCTGCGTATACGCTCTGGTGTGCAGTGACCGTGTGCGTGTTGTACGTGTACGCGTGTCCGGTGGCCACCAAGGCGCTCCCTCCTTCCTTTCTCTTCTCTTCTGCATGCGCGTAAGTTACATGCCCGTGTATTGTGTCCTTTCTTTCATTTCTCACGTATATTGTATCCCTATGTTCGCTACATTCGCTTGCCGCCACGCGACTCTCAACGCGCGATTCGACCAACGAGATGACGCGGCGGGCTAATGTATTATAGAAGACGCTCTTTTGTAATCGTTAACTTGATGTATAAGTTACCGTTATCGTCTTTTGTTTTTTTTTTTCATTCGCATCGTAGCCTACTAAGTATACCGAAAAGGGACTCTCTTCTTTTCCAACTTTTCGAACAAAGCTTCGCTAGCATTTGGTGGAAACGAACGTTTTGTTTTTTCCCCTCGATTTTCTCATCTCGTTTGGTCCGCGATGGAAAGCTCGCTGCTCGGTCCGTTGATTGGGGGGAGCTCTGGAACATACTTGTATATGCATCGCGCACCTCGCGCGATTGTATACAACCTCGCAGCACATGTATATGCGTAAGTTGTCATCGAGAGTTTTATCAACCGCGCGCGAGAGTGTGTTGTTGTTGTATACACAGCTCGCGCGTGCCAGGACGGCCCATAATAGCGCGCCGTCGAGATGAGTATCGGCCTTCTTCGCCGCGGAGGTGAAAAGTTGCTGTCTCTAATCTGTTCGAGGAGCGATCAAACATCTCGAGCCTGTGCTTGTATTCGAGATGAAAGAAGATAGATTAATAGTGACAGGCTGTGGGTATCTATATCAAAATATGCCGCTCGTGTAACACCGTTTCTGGTGTTGCGTATGGAAGATAAATCAATCGACCGATTGATCAACAAGTAAATACCCAGCAGCAGCGGCAGCAATAAGAAAGCTCGTTGTACCGATCGAAAGAGTATATATTACCCTGCATTTATAGTATCATGGTTATCGTGATTGATTAAAATCTTTCGGTGTGAATGTAATGGATGTGAGAACCGTGATACTCTCATTAAATTGCATCAATAATTTGAATATCTAATTGGTTGGTGGACCAGAGATCGAAAGACGGCAAAGACCGTGTGATCAAGGACAAGAAATCATATAAATATTCTCGCAATCCAATATTTGTTAATCTTTTCCACTATCGTAATATTTTAAGTTTAATAACATTATCGTTACAACTATAGGCATACATGACAGTCACAACTGTACAGAGAAAGCAATGAGAGTAAGAGTGTGGAGACAAGAGTGGATACAGAAGGTACACCTCTACGGTGTGGCGCTCGCGTTGTTCTATATTGGGCGAGAATTTTTCCACGTCCGTATGAATATAAGTAAAGTGTTGTACGTAGGCACGTGTCTTATGGTACATGTATAGTATGGTCGGAGGAGAGAAGCGAGGATGGAGAGAGAAAACGCAAAGTAAGTAGGCCAGTCGGTCTGTACGAGCGAACTAGCGCCGAATAAAAAGGGGGGTACGCCAGAGGTGACCTCCTTACCCTCTCTCTCTCTCTCTCTCGACTCGTGGCTCGATTTTTTTCTTTTGCCAGTCCCGTAACTTCATTTTGATACTGTGGGGTAAGTACAACGACCGGTGGTAAAAAAAGAGCGGTGGAATTCAGCGAATACAAGTTCAGCCGTCCAGTGGCCATGAAGGCAAGAAGAGGCACATGAAGCTTCGAGACATTTATTAGACTGAGAACATTTTTTGAACTTTTTACTTTCAGAGTAAAACGACTCTGACTGCGTACGTTTTTCGTTCCGCAAAAATCATACCTTGCTCAAGACTTATGATTGAATTCCGATGAATGAGTTGTAATAATTTCAAGACATTTGCGGGACCGTGTGAATCTTGCCAGCAAATACGCACTATAATCATCATCATCAAGCAACATTATTGTTTTTTCGAATCTTCGCGACGAAGCGCTAAATTTACACACGCACGCGCGTCCTGCCATCTCTTTGGCCGCTCTTCCTCCTCGTCCCTTTGTCACCCGTACATAGACGGCGAATTCCTCGGCTGACAACGACGACGGCCGTGCAGCCGTCGATTTGGACGAAAAGAGAAAGACGCGCGCGCGCTCCAGTTGACATCAGCTTCTGGATCTATCTCCGGCTATACCAGCACACGTGTACATAGGTACTACTTTCTTCGGCCTTTCGGTGTACCAGCCTTTTTGCCGCGCTCTAAGGTTCGGGAATTCGCTCGCGACTATACGCGACTCTCTCTCTCTCTCTCGCAGTTGCAAAATAGTCGCGGCCTCTGGAAAAATCCGACCCGATTTGGATCTCGATATTGGAAGAGAGTCAAAGCCGATTCTATATTTGAGTTCAGTCGGCAGTTTTCTTTTCTTTTTTTCATCTCCACCCCCCTCTCGAGAAGATCAAGCGCACCAGATGCGTGTACACGACTGACTCGAAGGGGGGGGGGGAGGGGGGGAGGGTCAACGGCCTGCAACGATCGGAGATGTCCCGCTCGTCGTTGGCGCGGCGCAGCGCGGGAGGAGAAAGGCCCTTTTTACCCCGTTGCAGCGTCCGCGGCGTCGAGGCTGACAATAAAAATAAAGACGCGTGTGAATATCGGCAACGGAGAGATCGGTACATACGGCAGATGTGCAAGTGACGTAAGTGCAGTTATGAAGAAAAAGTAGACCCGATTTCGCCATGATGCCCGGGATATGATTTTCCGCGCTCGGAGAAGAGGCTCCGTTGAAATTATTCCTCGCGCGTGGTCAATCATTGAGAAAGCAAAAACTTTTGTTTTCATGGAAAAATTCGGCGTCGAAGGAGCAATAATACCTCAAACGAATGCAAGTTACCAAGATCCAACCGATTCGGCCGTCGAGAGCCTTTTAGAGTTGTGTGTATACCCAAATAAGCAGCTGGCTCCAAAAAACGACAACCTCGCAAAAAGAAAAGTGGACCGAGGAGAGAGAGAGAGAGAGAGAGAGGGAGAGATATCCTCCCCTAAAAAGAGCAAATTCGGATGGCATACGAGCGCGCGCGCCTGCGGTGTGCGTATACAAGTAGTTTCCCATTGGCTGCTCCGCGCCGAAGGTTCGTCGGCCCTGGCGCTGCAGCGACGACAATGAATCGCGAACGGAATAAGGGGCAAGAGGAGCAGAAGAGAAGCGTCAGCGGAGCCATGTGTACAATATAACGCGACGCGCCGCAGAGACAGTGAGCATATGCATACACGTCGCGGTCTTTGAAAATAACACGCGAGTCCGAGTTATCGGGGAAAAACGCCCCTTGAGTACATTCGGAGACGCAGATCGGAATTTTCGCGAGAGCTACGATTTCACCGAGCAGCTTTTTCTGGACGATTTTCCTGATTCAGCGCACTGCCGATCACGTTGCGAGTCGCGCGGGGGGTACACGATCAAGATAGATTTCGGTCGAAAAGTGCTTTTTCACCGCTTCATCGGCAATCGGACGAACCAAACATGGTCCATTCCTAGCGCATCAGGGCAAGCGAGATCGTCCAAACTCTTTCCCAGCCCCCGATATATTTCAGAGACCCTCCCGGGGACCGGGTCTCTCTCGCCCCTGCTCTTTGTTGTTGCTGCGTGCGGTGCTCCGCGAAGACACTGGGCACATTATATCCGCACAATACACGCGGATCATCAGGGGCAACGCACTCTCTCTCTCTCTCCCTCCTCCTCCTCCGACTATACTCGACTCCCGTCAGTAGACGCTCGAATGGAAAACGAAATAACGACCGAGAGCTTGCATACGCGTGTTAGGGAGGGCCCCCCCCCCTTTTCCCCCCCCCCCCCCCCCTGGATGGGTCGTCCCTTGAAAGTCGGAGGAGAGATCTCGCGTGCAGCGCGCGAGGAGGAGTCGGGCCTTTCTTTCCGCGGCCGCGCGTCCGATCATTCCCTCCGCCTCCTCCTCCTGTACTCCTGATACGCTTCTCAGCCGCCTCTCGGTCTTCTTCGTCGCTGGCGCAGATCCTGCCGGCTCTCCGATGCTGTTGTTGCGGCTGCTGCTGCTGCTGATGACCGCGACCTCGTGGCGCTCGAGCGGTGCATAATCATACGAGACGCGCGGAGGGACGGAGTCGGGAAATTTTCTAACGTCGTCCGGGGGATCGTTTTTACCCAAGTGGGATTGGAAATCCATTTTTTTTTTGTTTTCTCCTGCGTTATGCTACATTTTAATCGGAACAAAGACCGTCGTTTCTGGGGAATCAGTCGGTCCCGACTGATTTAAAGTCAGTCTGACCGAAAAAGAAGACAACGATCCATATTCACGCGTACGCGAGCGCCCGCCTTCATCGAGAATCACTGTGAGATAAAACGTAATCGCAGGGAGAGAGCACGGCTCGCCGCGTTGACCTCGAAGCTTCTTCATCGTACGATTAAAATCCAACGGGCCCTTATCGTCCACGCGGAGAGGTCACGACCATCAGACGCTCCTCTTTCTCTCGTCGAAGAAGCTTCTCGGAACGATTATTCATCGTCCGCTCCTCGTCCGGGACTCCCGAGACCGGACACATTTGTATTTCGCGGTCTCGTCTTACCCCGGTAATAAAGTGCCTGCGTACGATACGAGCGTACAGTCACAGCATCATTTTTTTTTCTTCGAATCGGCCGGCGCGCACTCGATCCGTCATCGGATCGCAGTTGTACGGTGTTATGGTTACTCTTGTGTGCGCGTGCGTGGACGCGTATACAAGGTGCACCTATAGTACACAAATATCGAATAATTAGGCCGAGGCTCGGCTGCTGCTGTGCTTATAACTTTACAGCAGTCCCCGAGAGCGAGGATAGACCCAAAGCTCGTACAAGTGTGTTGATTTGATACGCGAGGGGGTATACAGTTACGAGCGTCTGTATATAGCCTTGCTTTGATTATCAGCTTTTTTTTTTATGTCGCGCGCGTGCGTACATATCCGCCGAGCCCGACCCTGACTTATCTGGCCCTTCCGCCACCCCCGCGGCGCCGCCCCTTCGTGTTTTTGTTCATCCGCGGGGCCCCGTTCGGCGCGCCGAGATTTTTTTTTTTTTGCATCGTAATATCGAGTCGCAAAATTATGGCTTTTCAAGGGTAAGAAGTGCAGAACGACTTTAGCAGTGTTATAGTGAGGAGCTCGTATACAGTTGCGGATACGGTGCAGACACCACCTAAAATGGCCATGATAACTCCTATCGGGTAAAATCAAGTTAGGTCATCTGAGTGCATGGTAAATCTTGGAATCAACGTGACAGGCGCAAATCATTGTACAATGAAAAAAAAAAACAGAGGACAGCTTTTATGTAAAAATGAAAATTTATAGACGGTTTAAGCACGAGCCAAGTTTTAATTTTCATTCGATAAAAAATGATGTTTGAAAATTAATATCCTTCTTGCCCAGTAAGAAGTATCACAACCAAATTGTTCATCGATTCGTTCGAGCACCAAACAGCGGAAGATTTTTTTATGTACTTGAAAATGATTGAAAAATAGGTTACATTGAAAAAAACTGATGAAACTTATCATCCCAATACTTACAGATAAACTGCATCTTCACAAGGAAGTAAATACCACTCCGTAACGCCTACGGATAGAAGTAAATGATCTACGCGTGGCGTGACGAAGATACGGCCTTAAAAGGAAAATAATTACGATTATTTATAATCAAATAAGTAATTAGCGAATTGGGATATTTGTGATTAGTTAAAAAAAAAAAAACGTAAACACAGGCCGCGAGCTGACGGGATATAAAAACAATCATGATACAATTTGACCCATTATAGATACTCATGCGATCTATTATTTATCAATTGATACCATAGGTGTATGCTCTAAATACAATTTAAGATGGAATAGTTGATGAAAAAAAGAAAGAACCAAAAGTACGAATACATTAAAAACGCTGCAAAATGATCGGAGTGTGTGAAATCGTTGTTGTTCGAAAAATAAAGCAATCGCGCGAAGTGCGTTTGATATGACTAAAGCACACAGAGAGAAGTCGAGAAATAGTCATTCACGAGCGGATACGATATTTCGATCTGCGCACGACCTTGAGTCGTGTGTTGTACTCTCTCTTTCGCGGAGGAAAGCATTTAAAACGAAAAGCGATAAAGCTTTTATTACCCTCTTCTCCTGTTCTCTTTTTTTTTTTTTTTTTTTTTTTTTATCATACCAAGACGCTCGCATTCGCGTCACCCGAAGCCTTTCGATCAACCTCAGCATTGTGCGTACCCATATAGTATACCTTCACGCGCGATTGTCAATATTTAAAATTCAGCGGAAACCTATCGGCGATACAGTTAGCTCGAAGAGCACGCAAAGCTTTTCTCGGAATCGGAATCGCACGGGCGGTGGTGTTGATTTTTGAAAAACTACGGCCGCGGCGGCAGCGGCAGCGAGCTGGCGCAGCTACGAACGAGCTTTCTTTGATACTTTTGTTGCTTTACGAATGCCGAATACAATCGATATTGAAATCTCGTGTTTGAAAAACAATTTTATACGAGAGTCCTTGAAGCCTGAGCGTACGTTTTTAGTCGCTCGGCAGTTACGATGGAGTAATTGTTTGACGGCTCGAGTCTGGAATTATAAGCGATTAGGTTGTAGATGTGGATCACGATCAAACATCAAACCGTTTATAATATGTTGCATGGCGAAAAGTGTTTTTATGAAAAACAAATGATTGAATTTATGCAAAAAAACTAATTTTCGTCAATGGAGCTAGTATGTATAATGCAGCTTATTTTTTTTTTAATTCACTTCTGCCAATTGACACCAAATGTTATGTGTTCTTTGAAAAGAGTCACAAAAACAATCATAATTTTGAAAAATAGTTACAAAAACTTGTATTTTTTGAAGATCTCTATCGTGGACTTCAACCATATGGAAATGATAGTCAAGTCTAGAAGTAAAAAATACGGCTGTTGACCAAAAACGTAGAAAAACATTTTTTCAGAGATCTGCCACTTTTGCGTTGATAATTTTGGTTTTTAATGTCAACTCATTACCGTAATGAAGAAAAAAAATACGCGCGTGAAACTAAAAAATTGTACAATCGTAAGATCTTCAATTTTGTTCGCTCTTCGTGGGCCAAAAACGAAACTATCGAATCGTGCTGTGAACGCAAAGCCACGACAGAACGTAAACTTTTCGAGATAGCTTATTCATATTTTCCCATAGGGTGGACCACACCTGACCATCCTCGTTATATCGGGTAAAAATTTCTTGAAACACAAAAAAAAAATTAGCCCGTTCGCACGTGGGTGAGATACTTTTTCCCCGATGAAAAGTACAAAACACTTCTCCAGTGTACCAGTCGCGCCAAGACAATCGGTACGATATCGCTCGTGAAAAACATCCAATTTTCAATCCAACCGGTCCCCCGAAAAACCAAAACGAGCCTCCAATCACGGCGAACGGTAGCCGTAAAAGCAAGGAGAAAGGAACCGAAGTCGCGAGCGAATTTCCATTGTTCGAGCCTCGTATACAGCAGTCGCGTCACGGATCGAATGAAAGAAAAAGAAGAAAAATCAACAGACACACACGCACGTTATAACGTGTATGAGCGTCGACAACGACGACAGCGAGGAAGAAAAAGAGCGCGCGCGAAAAAGGGGGTGTAGGGGGTGTGCATATATATATATATACACGATAACCGGCTGGCGCGCGTCGCCGCGCGACCTTGGCCTTGCGGCGAACGTCATCATCGCGCGCGGGGCTCACGATCGTATACTCGCTGCAGCGGCTCTTTCATACGTGTGTGTACACTTACGGTTGGCTCTCGGATTATTTCCGATGACTCATACAACGCGCGAGACTGCTGCCGTCGTCTCGACTCTCGACACGTCTGTTTGTATTATACTACATATATACATGCACTGCAACTGACTTTCAAAGTTGTACCGATCATCCTCGCCTCTGCGCCTGTGTACATTACGATCGGATCGATCGGTATGCCATTCCGCGATCGGATGTAGACGCGAGCACGTTTAGGTATAGAGGGAAGCGCGAAATAATGATATCCTGGGAAAATCTGAGGAATTTCACGTAGTTTGCGCTTGATTGCACGAAAATCGACGACAGAGACAACAAAATCGACTTGATATGGCGCGATCTTTTCCCCATACGGAGTTGGATCGATTCGTTGATAACCAAGGGAAACAATACAGCGATTCTACTCTTCTAATATAACGTGCGTCTGCGTAACGTCAAACAGCTTCGAATCGCTGAGCGGTACTCGGCTAATATACCGTTGAGAGAAAGAAAAAGTTGGCTGCGCTAGACTGCAAAAAAGAAAAAATGTAGTTGGACGACTGCCGAGCGCGGGGTTGGTCAGTGGCGGCACGTTCCTTTCAATCGACTCTGTTGCACGAGTCGATATAGATACGAGCGCAATGCGCGATTGATATAAACTTCGGGCTTATTAATCGCTTGGTTCCGTTTTCATTCATTGCATGAATGTCACGTTGTAACGTGCTGTCGATGTATAGAGATCATCCTTTATCGGAAAACTCGGTCCGTCGAACGATACTTTAGAATCGTTTGAAGTAACGATATGCGAGTATCCCAAAACCGATCGATGACCGAGCGTCGGGAAACACGTTCATCCAAAATGCCCAAACCCAGCGCGCGCAGAAAGAACAGATCGAGTATAATACGCGGCGATGAACTCCCCGTCCCCCGGAAAGAAGCTGGGCGCAGAGGTTGAGGACTTTACGGGCTGATGCCTTCCGAGAATACGCGTGTACAGGTATATATGTATCCACGTATTTATGAGACGACGATACGCAGCGACGCGGATGAATCACGCGTCGAAGGACGGTCCGAACGGGCACGGCACGTACGCGACCCCTCCCCTCTCGTCCGTACAGATGCTGCACTGCCCCCAGAGACGAGTTTTACGGCCGAATGTTTTTATTCGCTTCGCCAAATGCTCGCTTCTGCGCTTTGAATTCGAGTCGTCGCGTATAATTCTTCACGCTCCGAACATATATCATACCCCCGGATTTTTGGTGTTCTCGCGCGCAACGATCGTACCATCGAATCGCAGGTGAAATCGCGACTCGTTCGCCCCCGATTTTCCCTGCACCTCGCGCGCCGCGGAGGGACGATCGCGCTCAAGTACCAAACTCGCCGAGCCGTCCTTTCGACCGCTGAACATGCCCCCCCCCCCCCCCCTTCCCACCGCGCTCTGTGTACGCGATACAATCGCTCTAAACTTCGCCCGCGGCCCCGCTAAAATCGCCATCAAAGGAGCAGCGGAAGAAAGAGAGAGAGAGAGAGAGAGTCGAATGCACACCACTGTCTGTATTTACAGAGCCGCGCGCGCAAAGCGTAAGTCGTCTGCGACGGCGGGCCTTTGCTCTCTTTCTCCCCTTGTACCGTTGCGCGCGTTGTGCTTGTATCGTTGTCCACGGCTCGAAGGCGAGGGGGATGAAAAAAAGGGGACGACGGGCGGACGAAGAAAGAGAGGAGGGAATCATCGGAGTTTCATAGTGCGTGATGTTTGTACTCTGTGGGTCACAGAGCCCGCAGATATGGGTGGCGTCCGAGGGGGAGAGGGTTGTCGGCAGTTTTTCGCACATACATGCGCCATGCGAACAAACTTGTGTCCAGTACTTTCGTACGTCGAGGCGCGTTTCAAATTTTACGCCACGAAACTATGATACACAGGGGTCGTGCTGCTATTATCGAGCTCTAATACAACGCACGAACGACGCATCGTTCTCTCCATGCTTTCGTGGCATATCGGCGGCGCGCGCTCTGCGTACTTCTTCCCAATCTCGGAGATTCCCGGCCTCTTCTGTACCCGTGCGGATGATGTTAGGTGTATTATTCGTCGTATGGTTGCAGAAACGTTAATTGGCCGCACGCGCGGCTCCGATAATATCCCGTCAATCATCATCATGTATCATACGTCTTCGGTGATACGCCCGAGCGGAATTTCAATGTCAAGGCATCGTCGTATTTTTTTCGTTTTTCAAACAGGCCAAGCGTGCCGGGAGCGCCTAACGACTGCGCGGCTGTGGAGTTACAAGAGAATTAGCCGCGGAGATAAGCATCGACTTAAAACACGATTTTCAGTAGCAGCGGCTCAACGAACGAGCGAGTCTTCGAGGAAGACGCGATAGTGTTTTCGCATAATCCTGCCCGTATCGGTATGCACGCAGAGGAGAGTAGGCCAATCGTGATATGTACAATGTACAATCAAAGCCGCTATCGGATGATTCGGTTATTATGCACGTGATTGTTTTCGAAGCTTCGGTGATGTCGTACCTCGTATCACCGTGGCTATTCACTCGGAAGATTCGTGTGCACGCGCCGCGCGAAAAGATAAAAAACTTCGTGATTGAAAACTTCTTTGTTCGAAGTTTGTGCAGGCAAAATTATTCGAAAAGTATGCGCCGATAACACGCGTCTCTGCGCGATTTGTATCTCAAGAATATATTCACTCGATGGTTTCAACTTTGGTTTGAATTTCAACCAAAAAATAGAACATTCCCAATAGTTAAGACATTGACCAAATGATACTGCTTTGCGATTCATCGCTCGTATCGTAAACAGTACACGTATTAAAAGTATGTCATTTAATGTCACTCCAATGAGTAACGAGAAGGAAAAATGAGCTTTGCGGGACAATGAATATCGGTCGAAAAGTCAGAGAGCGCGTGAATCACCGGCTGTTGAAAATATAATTGTCTCGCGAGGAGGAGGAGGAGGAAGAAGAGGAGGATGATCGACGTCAACCCCGTATCATACGATTGCAGGTCGTCGCCGAGACTTTTCCACCATAGTATACATACTTATATATATTATGTATATTACAATCGTCAGCTATATTTGTGTACTAGGAAAATTCCCATCAGTTGCGATAACAACGTTGACACAATTAAGTACAGCTCTCGTAATACCATCACCCCAAGGACGCGACTCGAAGATACCTTTTCCAATATCGCGTGCACGCACATCGAATTCCCATTGAGCGCCTTTAGATCGATGATCACGTTGATGGGAAATACACCCGAGGGAAATCGTCATCATCATCGCGGTCGACACATCCGACATATGCGTTATATGCATATATAATTACGTGCACAAGAGAAACGTGCATGCACAGATGGATGTACACACTCACACACGCATGCATCATGCGAGTGTCTAAAAAAAGGCGCACCCGGTGTTATTTTAAAACTACACCTCCAGCGGAGCCCGCGGCTCCAAAGTCGAGTAAGGAGACGACACCTTTGCCCGCGAATTCACGGTCCCCCCCCCATTTTTCATTCATCTCTTGGCGCAACACGCTCTCGTATACGTATACTTCCGCGGTCGCGAAGAGGGTTGAGCGGGGGGGGGGTGGGCGCTCGCGCCAGTGACCGAGAAAGCCGTACAGGTATATAAGGTATGCTGGTATGGATATATAATACTATAATATCGATCGGCCCGAGCGAGTTGCCTCCCCCTCCCGCCCGTCCTTCTATATCCACGATGCCCGTGGCCTCTATCAGGGACAGGAGAGGGCGTCCAGTGTCAATGTCGTTCCTAGGACGCACGCGGGGGATACATCCACCGGCCCACCCCTCCCGGCGAGCCGGCATCGATGGGCAGCACGTGGCCGTTGCGTCACGCGCGTGCCGACTCCTCTCCCTGTGTATAATACACTCTTTCATTCGTGCGCTGCTGTGACGCAAGGGTTGACAGGGTAGGTGCTGGGGTGCAAGCCAGGGGCAGGGTTTCTGGGTACGGTGTGATACAAGTGGTGCTGGGGAGGTCGAGAATTCCTGCAGTGACATTATAGTTTTGGGGGGTAGATCACGCGATCGCTCGATCCTCCATCAATGGGAAAACGAGGGCGCGTGCGAACGGACTATAGTGGTAGATATGTATGTATACTATTGTTCTTAATCGCAAAGCGATTGTTCGATGAATGATCTTTCCAACGCCTAATAACCGCCTTGGCCTTCGATCCGTGTATCATTTAATCCGCCGAAACGCCGATTTGATACCAAAATTAATCCATTATAGATATATAGTTGGTATTATTATCATTGCTCTTCGTTAAAATACAATACCTTGAAAATATATCAACCTGCAATCACGCTCGCGATATTGGGTTATCTGATAAAACAAATTCTCAATGAAACGTACGAGTCTCACTCGAACCTCCACCACTCGAACCATCGGTATATTATATGAAAAACCCACAAAACTACCCAACCACTCGAGCGCACTCCTTCGGACGAAAACCTCACAAACGACTCCCCCTCCCTTTCTCTCGCCCTCAACCGTCAGGGATACTTAAACGTACGTACTGTAAGTGAAGCCAAAGCCCACCACCCACTCTCAGCCCACTTCCACCCCCTAACTGCAGCGCCGTACATTATACAAAGATAGACGCGGAGCCACACACCTGAGTTCCAGACTCGTGCCGTCGTTCCGGCCAACCTGTTGATCGACGACGCCCCCGCGGTATAGTGCCCCTCGTTCATCCCACCTTTCTTCATCTTACCTACACGTACACACACCTTCGTCTCTCTCTGTAAATACAACGATTGTATCGCTCAACGGGTATTATCGATCTTACACGAGCACTGTTTTTCTCAACGCATCTGTGAACTCGGGTACCATCACTGCCACGCGCACACACGAGAAATAACAGCATTGAGTATTAGGGTGGAAAAACAGAAAAGGAGGCCTAAAAAAGCTTGATCGATTCAAGGACAGGGTAATTGGGGGGGGGGGGCTAGCTATATTTACACCACGCGAGGAAGAGAGAGAACACGGCTCGCGCGTGCGATTCTTTCCATCGCCGCGTGGATAATGTCGTTCCACGTCAACCTGGATCATATCATGCGAAATATGTTGATCAATCGACGCACTTGTCTCGTGCGATTTCACGATCTTTTCGTCACATTGTAGGTACGTAGTACCTTTACGCACCGCGACGAAGTATAAAATTATAATTCCGATGATGTAACGGTGCTCTCATCGGAGAGTACATACGCCGAGCAGCAGCTCGAACGGTAGCAGCTAATTGCGCGTCTCCGCGTACCGACAAAAGGGAAATATGGTACCATCGATTTAACTATATTATACATATATGATACATATGCGGAGGCCATCGATCGCGCCCATCTGCAGCCGCCGATATATATATATATATATATATATATACATATTGAATACTTATTTTCCTTTTCTTTCGTCTTTGCAAATAAACGCACCTCAGACGAGTAAGTATATATAAGTAGCAAAGAGAAGGAGGGGCGAGGGCGTCGGAGCAAGTAGCCCGTATTATACTCCTGTTTGCACACTTGCGGCGGCGGCGGCCGACGGCGAATGGAGAGCGACTTCCGGTGATGGTACATGTGTATATTATACATGTAACCTCCAGCACCTCTTACCACCTCCTCCTTCGCCAGACAACAAAGCTATTGGGTTATATATATATATACATATATGTATACACATGCCTCTCGCGATCGAAGGACAAAAGGGTCCCCGTAGTACTATAGCCATGCGTCCTTTAGACCAAAGAGTGGAGGTGGGGCTGAGGACTCCGTATATATATACAGTCCGTTCGTACACATGCGTATCGACTTTCAACTTGGGTGTTGGGGGGGCGACTCGAGCACATATATAATATCATATACATGCGGCAGGACGATTCCCAATAGGAGCGAGGGAGGGGACGGGCTCGTCCTTGCGCTCCTCGCGGTCCTTCGATTTCGAAAAATCGGCTAATAAGTTCGGCCTCGCTGGCTCATCCTCCGTCTCTTTGTTTTCCTCCGTCGGCCTCTCGAGGTGCGACGCGGCCGTTATACATCATCATATACTTACGCAAGTTGTTGCTTTCGTTGTATTATATTATGGTTACGTCCGGGACGAAGGAGAAAGATACACTCGTCGCGTTACTATGACGGGGGCCGTCGTTTCGCAACTGCTGACGCGTTGAACGGAGTCGTTCGTTCTACCGCTGTACAACAGTGATAATAATCACGATACGATTGCCCAAAACTAAATAATACTTGTTTTATGCATTTGGGTGTGATTTTTTTTCCGAAAATACTTTGATGCACGTATTATAGACCTCGTCAACAACTGCGCGCCCCAACCGATACATCAAGCGCCTTCTGCTTCGCCTCTCACCCGAACAAACTGCAGCTCGGCTCTTTAGCTGATAATCGGCGGTGTCTGGTCCGCTCTACAGTCCCCGCGGGCAGTGCGCGCGTAACCGTTGGACGGAAGTTGGACGAGCGTGAAAAAATGTCCAGCTCGAACGCGTGGAAAAGAAACGGCGAGAGGAGAGAGGGGGACGACAGCCCGAGGAAGAACAGCATAACACGCGCGCACTGCACAGGACAGACAGACGGCTCGCCCTCGAACCCGACACCGACCACACGAAGGCCCTCACCGGTCCGCTGCTGCTGCCGCGACCGATCATCGGCGGCAGCAGCAGCGGAGGCAATCGGCCCTTGCGCGAGCCGCGCAGCCTGCTGCAGGGGGACGCACCGGCGGGTCGGGAGACACGCAGGAGTTCTCGCTTTTTTTTTTTTTCCGTCGCAGGACGCGCGTGGACCGAGCGAACATTACCGGGCCCGCACCTGCTGCGTACGCATTATATTACATTGCGCGCGGCGTAATGGGCCCTGCTGCAGTGCGTCGCGGACACGCGCAGTCCGGGGGCTCTCGAGGTCACTCGCCTCTCCGAGTAAGATTCTCGTGCGTACACGGTGTTGGGCAGAGGAGGAACGGAGGAACGAAGCCGCTGCTGCGCTTTGGGTGGATCAATTGTTCCCGATCGCCTTCGTCGCCTCGCGGGTTCGATGATCCAGTCCGATTCGCCGTAGCGTTGGGTACCTGTATAAAACACCACAAACAAGTACACACATCTCGATAAATATATACACGCGGCTCGATAAAAGTTTAGCGAGTATAGTGTACTTACTAATATACTCGCCTTTTTTAGGTCATCGACGTCGTCACGGTAAACCGGAGCCCCCGACAAGTACAATGGTGGCGGCAGCATTTGGCACGCCCGGCTACCGCCCCCCCCCCCCCCCCATATACCTGCAGATGCACACCAGCCTGCAGTAAAGCATGGTCCGAAAAAGCGCAAGCTGCGTCCACTGCCCCCCTCCCCGTCGCGACCGTTTTACGACTGTCGAGCTTTTTTTACCGTACGCTATATGGGTCAGGCACTTGTTTGCAATATGCGCGTGCACTGCAGCCGCTGATGTTATTATTATCATCATACTTACGCGCCGCAGGGGCCTGATGCATAAATATATAATGTACACGAGGTTGCGGTGCCTATTCTTGAGTACACGCATAAATCGCTCTCTCGCGCCTCAACGGTCGAACAATGCATCGAGCGTATATTATAGCACGCGGGCCGGATTTACGAGCTCTTCGCGGGGGGCTCGACGAGCGCGCGTTGCGAAAGCTCGCTCCGAGGGAAATCGGCCGCGGTTGTTCGATCTCGGATTTTTGGACGTCCACCAAGGCCTGTTTCGCCTGAATTTCCTTTTTTCCCGGCGGAAGACCGTACTTTGGATACTTGATTCACACCTGCGAAAGAATATCGTTTACGCATCAGAGGAGCAAGCGAAAGAAGCCTCCGGCCACACGATTGCCACGGACGGTATAACACACACGAGATCCTGTACTGTCTTTTCCAACATAGACGCGCGCAATGCAATCGGATCGTCGAGTCTCAATCGAGCAATCAACTCGCGAGAAACGAGCCACCGGGTTTTCGACAGCCGATTCCCGAACAGATGCACCGCAAGCGCACGCCCCTTTCGAAATACCAGCGCAGCCCGAGCGAGCGCGAAACGGTCCTTCCGCGAAGCACGAAAGTCGCGGTGCTTGCAATAATTCGCATCATCACCTACCTACCCTACATTAATGGCTCCCGATATACCCGAAACCGATCGCCCCGGCCAAACGGGTGGCCCTGCGAGTGTGGTTTACAACCGTGCCCTCAAAACGAGCCGGTCTATAACAGCGCGAGTATCAGCGCCGGATCTCGGAAACCGATCCGATCGTCCCGCCGCGCTGTTGTACTGCCCGCACCAACGGCTCGGCTCACGGCGATTCCCCCCGCCCGCGTATTATCTGCTCCCGGATTTTTTGGGGAACAACGTCTCGTTCGGCACGCGCCACTCCCCCCCTGATGTCCGACGAGAAGAGGAACGGAGAGAGAATACGCTGCAAGTATATACAACGTGCGCGCAGAGTTTCGGGTCCCGGCGCGGGCAGGTGCCGGCAACAGCCGTCCACCGCGCGTGTAAGTGCGCCACCTGCCCGTTTTTTTTTTTTTTTTTTTTTTTTTTTTTTTTTTT
>JAPYYV010012613.1:0-10219 GCA_030522625.1 Copidosoma aretas | reverse complement strand
AAAAAAACTGAGAAATTTTGACCCGATGCTTATTTTCATAGACGAAGATGGCCGAAGTCACCCCAAAGGCACTATATCGCCGAACTCGGCCGAAAACAGACAAATAATTCTGATTACAGACGAACTACCTCACAGAAGCCCTCTAACATCGTCGAATATTGACGAAAAAAAACCGGATGCAGTCGGAGCCGATTCTTTATATCCACATGGAATTTTTTATTTTCCTCGCACAACTAATTTAATAAATAGAACGGTGCAGAACAATGAAGTAGACCGCAAGTGACAAAAGTTATAAAAAGATAACAGCATAACCGTACGCTTCAGCTCAATACGAAATGAAAATATGATACAACTAATGTATATACAACCAAATAACAAAATAAACTAGCACGCTTATGAGGTAAAGGTACGTATTATAGGCCAGTTACTCGTCGACGTTTTAATTATCCATCGATTTTGAAAAAAAAAAAAACAACAATTACTATTACTTTTTTGGCACCATTTGAAGCGCTACGCTCTAGAGAACGAATTCCTACAGCAAAAATAATAAAAAAGAGTTTAAGAAAAAATTGAAGTGAATAAATAGCCAAGACATTTTTTGTACATATTATGGGTCTCCTGTCTTTACTTTGTCCACCTAGCCCATGATGTATGTCCATATTATGTGCCACGCAAAAAATTACGTACACACATTAAAAAGAAAAGTATGTAGAGTAAATATTGCATTTTTTTACAATGTTAATGTAAACAAATTTCTATTTGTAAATAAGAAATATTTTACTACTAAGCATAACTCAATTATTTTTGTACAAAGAACGATTTGAGTTATTTTAAGGTTAGGCAAAATTATTAAGATTCCTATGGCTCGGTTTTACATCTTTTAACATATAATTCCTTAAACTAACGTCAATAGTTTTTGTCGCTTTTTTGGCTTCTTTCATTCCCTTTTCTTTCATCCAACAATTTTTTCCTTTCTGCTTGCCGCATCTTTTCTTGTGCTTCCAAATACTTTTGTTTTTTCTGACTTTCTTTTTGAAAACACAAGTCCCAAAAAGTATTTGACGTTGCAGCTACTACCATCTTAGGCTTATTAGATTTATTAAGTTTTTCTCTTTTTTTAAGGTAAAAAAACGGTGGGTAGTTTACGTTTAAAAGTACATGCAAGTAAATGAAAATATTGCAAGAAAATCGGATACTTTTGGAGAACAAGAAATATAAAAGAAAAATTACGCTTGGACCAACATTCATGATTTTCTTTTTTGTTTTCAATGGGTTCCTGTTTGAGATTCATAATTTTTTTATTACGTCATACTTAGATGTTGATTCTTCCTTATCTTGACTAACAGTTAAGATAGGATTGCTCAGCAATGAGGTTTCGCCTAAAAAATATAATTATATAAAAATAGTAAAGTTTAACTTTTAAACAAAAATATAAAAATATGTATATTTACTTTGAGTACATTTTGAAGTTGATTCTTCATTGATTTCATTTGAATTATTGGTCGACCAACTCGATTGATACACATTTATATTTAGTTCTTCAAAAGAATCAACATACTCTATTTCAACATCATTTGATATGGTAAAACTGCCACTGTACTCCGAATATTTACTGTATCATAATCAATCACAGGTATTTAGTGCCATCTCTGAATCTTTAATCTTATCCCGAATTGTCTTACTATAACTAACTATAGAACAAACAATGTGTGATCGTTCTGTCACCGGCGCAAGTGGAATTTCTTGGTCGATGAGAACTACCGCCATGCTCGAAAATTCATTAGTTGAAAAGTGGCCTAAAAAAAACATCTTAAACTATCATCCTTGCAAAAAAATTAAAAATCATTATATTTTGAAAATTTTTCAAGTTATTCAAAATTAAGTAAGATAAAAAAATTTAATTCTAGCTAAAAATTTTGTCACATAAAAAGTTCATTAAAGTGTATGATAAATATGAAACTGTTCTAATCAAATTTATAGAAAGAAATATAATAAAAAATTAATGAATATTTGTTAAAAAGTGTAAATACGATTGAAGTACAATGATTGATTCTTTAAATAAAAAAAGTGTAAAAACCAAATTATAGTAACCACTGTTAATCTACTATCTTATGATGAAAATGAGGTACCAAGAGTTTCTTCTGAATGCGTAGAAGCTAATTCTTCATATTCTTTCTCTATGCACTTTGAATTTATGTTCACATTTTTTTTTAGTTTTATCCAATACTTTAAAATCGTTTTGTAATTGTTGATCACGAGAGTTTTCTTATTCGTCCGAAAATCCGCTGCCTTTTTGATAAAGAGCTATTTTTAGTGTTGTTGTGGCTTTCTTTTCATTTTTTTTACTAAATATATCATAATTAATAGCATATTCGTTAAAAGGCTATAATCCAAGGCACTTGAAGCCATTTCGAACAATTAAAGCTTTATTTGTCATATTCTCAAGTGTCACTGTGATAACATTCGGACAACGTTCTTTTCTCAGACGACTTATATTATTATCTGTTTTCCACTTGTTGACAGTTTTTGACCAGCTTGCTTTGGAAGGTGCGAAAAAAGACTAATCTAACGGTTAAGACATGTAGGTTGAGTGAGGAAACAACTTAATAATTTATATATTGTAATCTCTGCCGAATCTTATCAGTGGTATAGAAGCATGGGATGAATGACCATCGAAGTAAATCACTATGGGGAACTCGAGCTCATTTACAATTACCCAAGGATAAAATACATATGTTATGTATTCATAAAAAGTCTAAATTGTCTCACAATTACTGTCACAGTTTGCCAAGCCCCCATTACGTGGACAATTTATTAAGACTTTTTCTAGAATAGCATCTTTTTATTTGTACATTACCATAGGAGGGGCATAAGTGCCCTCAGAGTTGTACTTAAACATGGAAGTAAGTTTTACTTTCTCGTCAACATCAACTTGCTTATACACTTTTCTTGATCCCACCGTGGTAATGACCTTTTTGGCTTTTGGACACAACTCTACACTTGTCTCACAATTAAAGACTTAAGAAGGTTTTACGGTGAGCAAGTTCTCACTTTCCAAAAACGACTGGACTCCGGAAAACCATTCACTCAAATGCTGTTCAGTTACCTCTGCCCGTACCTTGATTGAATTCTGTACCATCCTTATTGTGAGTTCAGGCTGACGTTTAAAAAAACCTTATGTCCAGACTCATCCAGGTCTTCCATTGGTAAAATAAGTCTTTAAATTTGATGGTTCTACATACTCTTGCACGCAATCTAAAAGTTCATCTTTGTTTAGAGTGTTCGATCTCTTAGCCTACTAACATATGATCATGTTAGTATGTAAAATCAAAGACGGTAATGTACGATCCTTTAAAAAATTTTAGAACAAATTGAAACTTTAAAGTTTTTTTTGTTGAAAATTCCATTGTTCGTGAACTATTTAGCAAATCAAGTAAAGTTTAAAACTTCTACTTATACATAACATAAACTATGTTTTGATAATTGTCAAGTATTTATCAGTGAGTCTACAGTTTGTACTATATAGTTGTCTGTCAAGCGGGGCTGACCAATGTCAACGATTTTATTTGCTTGTCATTTACACATTTATTGCTCTCACACTATAAATTTGTAGAGGTGTCGTCCGAGTGTTGCTCTTTTGATTTGTGTAAATTTTATTTTTTTAAACTGTGGCCAATTTCAGAGAAACGACAAAAAATACAAACAAATATTTCAACATAAAAAAAGGTTTAAAAAAAAAAAAAAAAAAATTGCACTATTATCAAGAGCAGGTAACAATCGATCAATTTTCATTTTTCATTACTTTTTAGATTTTTGCTAGTCCGTACGAGCGAGTTAAACACAGTGTGCTGGAGCGAAAAATACGCAGCACGCACGAGGTAGCCCGATCCTGCTAGACGCGTCCATATACAGGAGCTGAAGGCGGGAAAGGTAGGCATGGATTGAAGGATAAAAAAAAAATGAAAAAGGGGAAAAAATAGATTCGGATTTACAAATATCATGTAGGGTTTGTATGCAAACATACCAGGATATATATGACAAATAGAGGCGGGATGGGTTAGACTAGAAATAGGCTTAAGAATAAGAGAATAAATTTAATTTTTGCACATAACAAAAATGGACAAAAAAAGGTGGCCTTATTCATGACTAATCGAAGAGTTAATGGACTTAATCAATAAAAATAATAAAAAATAGGCAAAGAAGTTATAGTATATGAGAATGTAGAGGATTGGAAAACGATGGGATTTATAAAAAGAAAAACGAAGGAAAATAAACTTGACAAAATCAAAGATGATTTTACAATGGAAAGGAATACTTTTGTCAATCAGAAAATAGAAAAAAACTATATGGTGATTGACATGTCTATCATCTGTAAAATGTAAAAAAAGAAGAAAAAAGCAGAGAGAAAAATAAAGCAAAAAGAAAAAGATTCAGGTGAGTTTAGAAGTTGTAAAGTTATAGACTGTAGGATTTTCAATAAAAGAAAAAATATATAGCACACATTGCCATGTAAGAAGGAAAAAAAAAACATCAAATAAAATAATTATATCAGTCAGAAATAGATAAAAGATAATGGAGTGATATGCAGAAGGAAGATGATTCATGTAAGAATATAAGATATTTATGTAGGTAAATAAGGCACGACAGTAAATATTGAAAGTTCAGAAATATGTTATGCGTTATATGTTATAATATTATGTAAATGTAAAAAATAATTGTAACAAGTTGTTGTATATTTAATAAATTACGTTAGCTACTCAATTATACTCATTAGTACTAATATCAGAGGATAAGAATTATTAATAGTTATAAAACAAACAAACAAAATTTAGAAGTATATCAAAATTCATATATAATATAAAAAAAAATAGACAATTCACATTTACAAATATTAAAAAAGAATTTTGAAATGATATCTTATTATGAACTTGTATCCATAATTGATTTTAAAATTACCAAAGATGACAAACAAAGGCCCATAATTATTTCTGTAATGATAATGATTGCGTAAATATTAAATATATATACATATGAATCAATATGAACCTTAAATACCAATTAGAGTCATTATCAGTATTAAATTATTAACAATTATTTGATGAATCAGTAAACTAATTTCATGTATTGACTATACCTGTTCGAATTTTTAGCGAATTTTTATGAGATCGCGTTGATTATCTATGTTTGTACACATATCTTTGTATTAAAAAATAAACTTTTTCATTTTTTATTGAGACATAAGAATACAAATATTGAAATATGGGGGTTGGCGCGCATAGCGCAGGGGGCGAAGCCTTACAAGTATATATATATGTGTGTGTAAATAATTCCTATATATTTAATATATAGGTGCAGTAAGTACAGAAGAAAGTGAAATTAATGTATAAAAAAATGTTTTAAAATACTTATCAACCAATGTATAAAGTTATACTTCTTCGGTAAGCAATACATGTAGCTGCGGCTGATTCAGCACATAGATAAGTCGATGCAGCTGATTTCGCAGTAATGTTTTCGGCCATTATCCCTGCAGATACTTATAAAAAGTAGAAATTTATTTGTACTTTTTGTGAAAAGATATTTTAAGGATCGTCAGCATAAGTAGTTTAGATATCATCGGTAGTTTATTTAATAAGTCCAAACTCGCTGATTGCATCGGTATCCTTATTTACCGCCCTAAATCTGAAAAACTAGGAGATATTTGCCATTATTGTTTTCAAATTATGAACAACCTATTATTGAGAAACTTAAGAACATCTTGTATTTGTAACCGTAATCAATGAGTTGCACATTAAAACACGTACTGTATTATAGTAAAAATCCTAAGCTTTCAGATTGTACCTCACAAAATATGGATAAAAATGGAAAAATTATAAATATACCGTACAATATTGATCAATGAGTAGTATTAGAAATGTAGTTGCAGAAAATAATTTTTTTTTTTGTAAAATGCAATGCAGACGTACTCAATATTTTAAAATTGTAATGCAAGTATTTACGAAGGAATTGTATGTTATTAAGTTATTATAATAATCTTATCATACAGATAACATAGTTAATATTTTATTACTTAAAACATTCTTTATTTATTCCAACAAAAAATACGTATAGCAATTATACATAATGTACATGATGGCAGTTAATGTTTGTTTAAAAAAAATGATATAAATATTTATGATGGTGCTAACACATACGTTCTTACAGCAGTGACACCAAATAAAACAAAAATTTTCTAGTTAGTACCAGTGTTCACTGGAGCGCATCAAAGAACCCACAGCGATGTATCGATAGTGGTGTAATTATAGTTGAAATTATGATATTTGGTATTTTAGTGAAGTTTAAAAAATATTTTAATGTTTAATAAATGAAGGAATTATCTTGCGTGGAATTATAATAATGATTATCCAGCAGTACTGCTTCATCTTAAATGGGGTGGTATTAAATGTAAATAAATGTGAAGTAAGTCTAAAAACCAAATCATAAACCAATAAAATATTTTTAAATAAAAAAACGCAATGTTAATAAAATAACTAGCCAATAGAAGATCGTACTTATGAACAAATTATAAATATAGATTGTAATTGACAAAATTTGTTAAAAAAACATTTGGAAAAAGTGTACAAATTGAGTAAAGAATTATTTATTTAGAAGATTTTTAGTCCTCATCACTATATATATATCGTAAGATATATATATGTACATCCATATATATGTATACATATATATATATGTTTAAAAAAAGATTTGACGTTTTATTCCTTATCAAGGTTGTTATAACAATGTTTAACGCTAAAATACCGGTTTTCGCCGAGGTTTTTGCTGTTTTCGGAGTGGACAACTTTTAATTTGATTTCGTAAATAGTTATAATTTAAGTATAAATTATTAAAAAGTTTTACATAATTTAATAATATTGTAGCCACAAGATACTTATATTAAAAAAAATTAACGATATTTTTTTTACTTATTTGGTAAAAATTATAAACATGCATACATATTGTTCAAAATAATTCGACATTACAATAGATGAAAATAGCTTGTTTACACATTTTAAATAACTATAATAATTTATCAAATTTTTTTTACTTAAATAATTGCAAAAAAATGTTGTGAAGGAAGCTTTGTGCTGATTTATGGACAGCGGTTTTTTTTATCACCGTAGTCATTGTTGTTGTATAGCTCTGTAGTCATGTACACAAAGTGCAAATTAAATTAAAAGCCAGCCAAACATATTAATCAAAATTAACCTTGAATACAAATAAGAGTCATAATCAGTATTAAATTATTAAAAATTATTTGATAAATCAGTCAACTTATTTAATATATTGACTTTGTTCGTCCGAATTATTAGCGAATTGTTTTGGGATCGCTTTGGTTATCTAAGTTTGTACGCATAAATGTGTATTAAAAATAAACTTTTGTATTTGCTATTTAGACATAAAAATAAATAAATAAATTTATTTTTTATACACATATATGCGTACAAACATTCATAATCACAGCGATCTCATAAACATTCGCTAAAAATTCGAACGAATATAGTCAATATATGAAATAAGTATACTGATTTATCAAAAATAGTTGATAATTTAATACTAATAATGAATCTAATTGGTATTTAAGATTAATATTGTTACATATGTGTGTAATATTTACGCAATCATTATTATTACAGAAACAGTTATGGCCCTTGTTTGTTATTTTTGATCATTTCAAAAACGATTATGGATATAAGTTGATAATCAGATATCATCTTGAAATTCTTCCTGAATACTTGTAAATATAAAATGTTTATTTTAATAT
The DNA here is from genome assembly GCA_030522625.1 of Copidosoma aretas. Taxonomy (NCBI): domain Eukaryota; kingdom Metazoa; phylum Arthropoda; class Insecta; order Hymenoptera; family Encyrtidae; genus Copidosoma; species Copidosoma aretas. The sequence goes on along the minus strand of JAPYYV010012613.1, from coordinate 2,421 downwards.
TTTTTGATTTGTTGCATAGATTTTTACATACTTTTATATTTTCTTTGTTTGTTTTATAACTATTAGAAATTTATATCCCTTTAAATTATTACTAATTTTATTTTCAATAGAGTATAATACGTCATTGATTGAACATACTCCAACATTTTAGAATTTCTTTTTATATTGACATACTATTATAATTTATACCGCATAACATATTTTTGAACTTTAAATTTTTACTGTGGTGCCTTATTTACCTACATTAATATCGTATCTTTTACATGTATCATCTTTCTCCTGCATATCTCTCCATCATTTTTAATCCTATATTTCTGATCGATGTTATGATTATATCATTTGTTATTTTTTTCCCACTTTACATAGCAATATGTGCATTATATTTTTTTTTCTTTCATTGCAGATCCTACAGTCTATCACTTCAAAACTTCTAAACTCACCTATATCATTTTCTTTTTGTTATATTTTTCTCTCTCTGCTTTTTAATTTTTTTTACATTTTGCGTATGATAAAGTTGTTAATTACCATATAGTATTTTTGTATATTCTGATTGAAAAAAGTCTTCCTTTTTTTGTAAAACTATCTTTGATTTGTCAAGTTTATCTTCCTTCGTTGCTCTTTTTATAAATCCTATCGTTTTCCAATCCTCTACTTTTTCGTACACAACTTTAACTTCTTTGCCTATTTTAAATGATTTTTATTGATTAGGTCCGTTAATTTTTCGACTAGTCATAATTAAGGCCACCTGCCCTTGTCCATTTTTGTTGTGTCCAAAAAGTAATTTTATTCCCTTTTTCATATGCCTACTTCTCGGCTAACCCTTCCCGCCTCCATTTCTCATATATATCCTTGTGTATTTGCATTTAAACCTAACATGATATTTGAAAATTCGAATTTATTTTTTGCCCTTTTACTTTCCTTTTTCATTCCCAAATCCATGCCTACCTTGCCCGCCTCCAGCTTCCCTATATATCCTTTTGTCTTTACGTCTAATTTAAATGTGCCTCCTATTATTTCTTCCTATTTTTATTCTGTTTTATAGGCAAGTCTCAGCTACGTATGTGCAATATAGTTCAATCATTCAGTCCATGAAAAATAATATTTAATTCAAACTTTTTACGTAAGCTCTTTTGCTTAAGCCATAAGCTGCTTGGACTGCCCATCGCACCCTACCTGTGGTTTTTTCTGTGTGCCACGATAAATATTTGTTAAGAACAACACTCCTGGGTCCATCGGTCGATGTCATCGTTTAAAACTTCTAATGCCTCCAATTTCAATTGAAACAGATCAGTTTTTATAATTTTTAATTCCTAAAAATAAAGATTTTTTTTGTGCTTACTTCCAGTATTCTTTTTGTACTGTATTTATCCAAGTCTCTGTGCATAGGTTTTTTGTCTTTAAATTGCTGGGCGCCAAAAGAGACGTCATCAGATAATTTAAGACGGTAAATTTTGAATTTGTCTACTGTTATACCTCCTTTATTATTTTACATCTACGTATCGTGTTTATTCCCTATAAATAAACTTAAAATTACTATGCTACATGGGAAGCATTGCCTTACCACTTTTTTCTTTTTTAAATAAATTTGGTTGCCCCTGACCGTAATTACCTTTTTTTTTTGTACATTTTTGATTCTTTTCAACATTTTTTTAATTTTTATACTTATCTTTCTAATATACCATTTGACCTAGAACATTTCTCTATTGATGTTATCAAATTCTGTTTTGAAGTCTACAATAACAGCATTATTGCTCCCTTCCCCTAGCTTATTTTCAATTAAACTATTCAGTACAAAAATATGTCACCTTGTTCTTCTTTTTGCTCTGATCCTAGCCTAACTCTCCTTTATTATTTTACACTCCCCTACCTATTTTTCTACTATTCCATCTATCCCTTTCCTGCCTAGTAAATTTAATAGATTCTTGCTATTTCCTATACTCTTCGATAGTATGTGTGTTAGTCCGTAAGCTATAAAGTACGTTATAAAGTTAATTATCCAAATTTTTTTGCAGATTCTTGAAACAGTTTTTCATAATTCTGTCTTCTTTTGTGTCTTATTATTTTTATTTTTAGATAGACACTCTCTTATTGAAAGATGGATATATCCTCGATAAATCTTTCTTGGCATTGCTGTCTATTTCAATACTCCTTTATTCGTTTTTCGTACAACATGTATCATTATTGTCCCTTGACAAGTATTTAAAATTATTTTTTTATGCCTCGCTCCTTATTACCATCCCTTTTTTTTACTGTTTTAATTTTTTAATAGCTCTTAAAAAAAAATTATATAATGCTTTCTGCTACTTTTCCTGATTTTCTTAGTGTTCGATATTGAGAAAGAAAGGTAACACTACTTTCGTAGTGCGTATATTAGGTTGTGCGTTCTGACCAATGAGAGCTCAGTTTGATGCTGCTCGGGCT
>JAPYYV010012612.1:0-10219 GCA_030522625.1 Copidosoma aretas | reverse complement strand
ATATTTGATCAAATTTTTAGCAAATTTTTATGAGACGACTTTGGTTATCTATAATTGTACATAAATATATATGTATTAAAAAATAAATTCTTGAATTTACTATTCAGACATAAGAATAAAAATATTGAAATGTGGGGGTTGGCGCGCGAAGCGCGCAGGGGGCGAAGCCCCACTAGTATATATATTTACATGTAAATATGTTGCGATCCGATTTTTCGTTTTTCTTCCTTAAATTACGATTATTCTCGACGAAATCTAGTTTTATTTATTCTTTGGAATGTCAAAATAGTGTATACTCTGCTTTTGACGTATAAACATTTAAAATCACATAATTATTGTAAACAACGTAAAATAGCTGTTGGTCGGTAGGATAGATAACTAACTCTACTAGAGTAAAACGTTATGCCGTATCTACATTACATGATGTTATTATTGTTATACATTCTTTTTAGTGTGGCTATTCAAGAAAAAAAGGGCGACGCACAATTGAGATGTTCTAAAACATAAATGAAACTTGGTTTCAGCAAATATAATCGTAATGTGAGGGAGAAAAACGAAAAATCATATCACACGATGTTAGTCTGACGTCTCATATTTAGTTTTTTGCCTTCAATTGTCAATCAATCGAGCCGAGTCAAGGCTTGATTATTCTTTGAAGCTTAAAGTTTGTGCGTCCACTTTTTTTTTGGGATAAAGTAGCTAATTTTTTGATATACTATGTTATAAAGCTGATAAATCAAGTTGACCTCGTGGATAAGGAAGAAAACGTAAACTATCTCCGGACTGCCCTTAATGCATTACAAATGACAAATAATACAAGTTTACAGAAACCACAATAACTCTGAATGTCGTAGTTGTCAGTAGTGAAAAATCTAAAAGCAAAAAGTTACAAAGATTTTAGTAATGTTGAAATAACGACGACACAAAAGCCAGTAACATAACCTTGATTTTGTAGTGCCAATGCAGAAGGAACTGAGCTGGCCGGTAAAGTGGCGAGGGTATGACGTGAATGACGTCTCCAATAAATTATGTTAGCATGTCAAGCGCTTTATTTTGTTCACTATCATTCATCTATTACATATTTAACTGCTATTTGTTTTTGACTAATGATCTGTGGAACATACGCTTACTATCATTCCCGTTCCATGTACGTCTGGTGACTACAAGCGGTTAAAAAACTAAAAAATGCACAGTCACCAATACATGGAGTCCTCAAAAGTCCTGAAATAACGCACGTTTTACTCACCAAGGGCTCTTCGATCGCTTATTTACCCCCTTAACTTGCACACAGTGAATAGAAGATACCTTACGTTCCAAATCTCTTGTTCGATCACACAAAATTAGAAAATATATGTTTCAAGTAAGAAGTTTTCGAAGTTGAGCATAATGAGTTGCAGGCCCTTTTTTGTAAGGGATGGAGTTTTATGTTTCTTACGGTTTTTTTTTGTTATTAGAAATCCGAAAGAAATCATCAATACTTGTAAAATGTTGTATTACTAACAAAAATACGAAATGAACTTGACGTTTTCTGCATTCTCCGAAAGAATTAATTTTTAGGGGTTAGATCACCCTGAATAATGTATTTACTAAAGCAATCATTTGTTCGGAATGTTTTCTATCAAAACATCTTCTAATATTTTTCTATGATCCATGATAACCAGCCTTGTATCAAATGGTTAATATAAGGTTTTATGAGACTCCTCCCGCAAATTTAGTAGCAGATCACCGAATTCTCAAAAATATTTTTAATTTACGAGTATAACGCATATTTTTCTATTAGCTGATAAGTATGTGTGGAGGGTGAAAACCATTTTCAAATATTCGCTGAAGAATCTGTTCTATGAATATATTCCACAATCCATATGATATTTTCTAATAAAAACTTTCCAGAAGATGTACTTTTTTAACGAATGCAAGTTTATGCTGTTATTTGAATAGAGTTGCAGCCTCTATTTTTCGCGTGGGGAAGTTTTGGTCTTCGCAAAAAATAAAATTTGCAAATCAAACTTACATGTTTCGATGTTTGAACGAACGTTTTATAGCATGCAAGCGTTATTCTACTTGAAAATGTACAGTTCTGATATGTCAAATACACCAATCAATGAAAAATGGAAATGAATATTTCGCAATGTCCCAAGCCAAAACAGAGTACTTTTAAAATATTTTCACGAATAATTATAGACATAACGATTTGCCAAGCTTACTGATGCTACTAAGACTGTAACTTTAAATACTTAAATTGTATGTATAGAAGAAATGGGCGTATCTAATCTTTATTTAAGTAGCCATTGGAAATACTCACGATCAGCTGGCTGTCCGCTAAAAGGCATGAATTTCAAAGTATAAGCAACCTGGTACCTTTAAACTCCGTCATTTATTTGTTAAGTTCATCTGTTCAAGGGGTTATTTGCAAAATGTAACATGTTATACAAATACGACTAAATAGGTAGGGAGTACTTGTAAGAATAAAAGGAACCTTAGGACACTGTCAAGAATCATTCTATTTATCATGGTCAAAGTATTTATTAAAAATTTGATAAAAAAGTATTTGATTGTAGATTTAAAAGTTTTAATTCCCAGTACGAAATTGTTGATCTTATGGTAAGTTTTAGCGGTTGCGTAATAAAAATTGCAAAAGTTGAGCAAATAAAAAGCCGAAAAGATTCCTGTCTTTTGTTAGTACTTTTGGAACATTTGAAATATATACGCATGTAATAATCTAAATTTTACAAAATTCTTTTTCTAAATCCAGTAATAATCTAAATTTTATGAAATTTTTTTTCCCAATTTACAAAGAAACTTTTTTTTTACTACAATATCTCTTCATTATCAATTTTTAAACCATAATCATACAATGTTTATAGGAGACAGATTTCTAAATTTTAAGTATCGAAACATTTGCAACACTAATTATTTATTGTACCAACATGTTTAAGAACGTACAATAGACTGTTATTGATTATTAAAAATACTCTTCAGTATAAAGAGAAAAAGAAAATTCTAACAATTGAATAGATGATATGAGCTCTAGCTACACATTTTTGATAAACAATTATACAATTTTCAATGTACAATTCATTAGTAAACTAAAGATATGTCAAGATAAAAAAAACGGTAATAAATTATCACAGAGACTTATATTGATTAGAATTACATATTTCCGCTAGGAAATTAGAATGAAAAATTTTTTTTAAATGTACATCATTTTATTATTCAAAAGATTCTTCAGGAAAATACAAAAATTAGGATCAAACTAAAAATATATGAAGGGATCGATTTCAGAGCCATTAATTTCCTTTGGTGTGTGAATATTCGTAAATATTACATGCTTATAATACAACTTATACATTTTGAGTTTCTTCAGGGTTAAGAAGTAAAGTGTATAAGAAGTTTGTGACACAAGCCAACATTATTTTTTCGGTTTAAACTTTTATTTCAAATTTTATGCGTTATATTCTACTTTTCTTATGCTTGTCTAAGGATGAAAAATATTACTCATTAAACTTCCAATGACAGTATTTTAAGGCCTACGTTAGGCTTGATAAATGAGTTGTGTTGTATTTTCAGAATTTGAAGGTATATGTCTTTAGTCTGGCCATGCTAATTTTCATAAAAATTGATGCTAATGACAGCGTTCTGATTAACTAATTGGAAAAAATGAGTCACTAATAGCTATGCAGTCAATAAATTTATTTGTATATTGGTACAACGTTTCGGCTGTGTATCTACAGCTCTCTTCAGGTACACTGAAATATGTGCAATAATGAGTTTTACAACAAATTCATCTCTATCTACTTAATTATAGAGAAAGGCATAGGCCGTATAATTGTTAATAAAATTATTTATACATACAAGTTTGAGCAGCGTCATAAAAACTAATCCTAATGAATTGATAAGTGCTATGCTTAAAACCAACGTTGATCGTGTGAAATGAATTCTATAAATAGAATTGAGAAAATGCGCATACCCTGGGAGTTTAATGTGCGTAAAGGTGAGTTACCACAGTAAAAATAGAAATATTGAATTGTGATTAAAGTAGTGTGTACATTTAAAGAGAATTAAATAAAAATAACAAGTGAGAAGGAAGGTAAATATTATGTAAGACAGCTATTGATGTATCTTTTAAAAATTGAGTTTAAGTTTTGTGTGTCAATCTGTTCATTGACTGTTTTAAATTTATTAATACGGACCATTTCAGAAGTTATTCTTTTAAAATAATTAGTTTCATTATCTAAAATTCTAATGTCTTCTTCAGAAAATTTAAAAAGATGTCCTGATTGAAGATAATGCTCAAATAAAGCCGATTTACTCTCCTTCTCACGTTTGCATTTCTGACAAAAGTAAGTTGTACAAAGTTTACATTTCTTAAAAACATTTTTGTGTTCTTTTATTCTAATGTCCGCAACTCTACCAGTTTGACCTACATATTCACAGCTCTCATCACCACACATTATGTAATACACCACGATGCATTTTTTTATTTTTTTTATTGGGTCTTTACCCAGATTATTTATAAATTTTAATTTATTAGAAGACTTAAAAATGACATTTAAATTGTATTTATGAGAGATTTTTGTTGATTCATAACTAATACTTTTAATAAAGGGTAAAACTAAATAATTGTGATGTTTAACATTCGGTTTATTGTTATTCAAGTTTTGGTTAGAATTGATCTTCTTTAATCTAATATCAATGTATATGGAAATGAAATTATTGGGATAGTTATTAGATAAAAGTAGTAAGCGAATAGTATGTATAAATAATTTTATTAATAATTATACGGTCTATGCCATTCTCTATAATTATGTAGGTGAAGATAAATTTGTTGTAAAACTCATTATTGTATATATTTCACAGTGACCCTGAAGAGGGGTGTAGATAAACAGCCGAAACGTTGTACCAATATACAAATAAATTTATTGACAGCATAGCTATTAGTGATTCATTTTTTCTATGTTGATTTTCATTATTTGTTGATTGACACATTTAACATGACAGAACAGTATAAGTTCAACTAGAATAATGCTCGTACACTATGAACCGTTTTTTCAAACATCGAGACATGTAAGTTTAATTTGCGAGTTCTATTTTTTGCGAAGTTCAAATTTTTACCTCGCAAAAAGTAGAGGCTGCAACTCTAATAACAGCAGAAACTTGCATTCTTTGGAAAACTGTATCTTCCGGATAATTTTTTTCAAAAATATTATATAGATTGTGAAATATCATCAAAGAACGGATTCATTAGCGTATACTTAAAAATAATTGTCACCCTATACACATACTTTTTAGCCAATAGAAAAACATGCGTTATGCTCATGAATAGAAAAATATTTTTAAGAATTTGGTGGTATGCTACTAAATTTGCGAGAGCAGATTCATAAAACCCTATAAAGGCTAGCTATTATTGGTCCTAGAAAAATATGAGAGGATGTTTTGATAGAGAACATTATAAAAAAATGATTGCTTGAGTACACTCTTAGTTCGGAGTGATATAACCCCTTACAATAAATTCTTCCGGAGAATGCAGAAAACGTCAAAATCATTTCTTATTTTTGTTAGTAATACTATATTTTACAAGTATTGATAATTTCTTTCGGATTTCTAATTACAAAAAAAACCGTAAGAAACATAAAAATTCATCCATTACAAAAAAGGGCCTGTAACTCTGTATGTTGAACTTTAAAAACTTCTTACTTTAAAGATATATTTTCTAATTTTCTGTGATCAAAAAAGAAATTTGAAACGTAAGATATCTTCTATACATTGTTTGTTAGAAATAATTTAAAGTGGCTTACCACGACTATACAGCACATATTTTGAATATTTCATAATAAAGGATTATTCAAAATTATGAGAAGTGTCACTTAACCTGACAATAATGTACGTAGTGCTAAATATCATGTGATTTTTTTTATGTATGTTTGTTGTTAAATTCTTCACATACTGAAGGTAAGAAAAAAATTCAGTAACGTACCTTGAATCTTTTTCAATTTACTTCCGATTCATAACATTTTGGGTTTATTATCTTTCTTAAACGAATCCTTTGGGAGTCGCCACGGAAAAAAATTGCAATAACATAGATAGGTTTCCCAGAAAATTTAATTGTTCACTTATTTTTCGTATTGCTATATAAACAACTAAACTTTCCGTAAAACCTACCCGAGTTTTTACGATTTTTTCCGTGATGACTCCTAATAGATTCGTGCAAGGAAAAGAATAAGCCCAGAAAATTAAAGATCAGATGTAAATTAAATAATATTAAAGTAATTTACTGAATTATTTTTCAACCTTCGGTATGTGAAAAATTAAACTTAATTAAAAAAAAAAATTTGCATGATATTTAGCACTAGCTATATTATTGTCAAGTTGAATGACACTTTTCATAAGTTTCAATAGAAATTTATGCTAAAAATATTTAAAATATGTGCTATATGAGGAAATCTCCTTTTACCTTTCACTTTTCAAGGTACCAAAAGTTACACTATTGTTTTCGTATGGCACACCATCCAGAACCAATCAAATGAGTTCCAACGGGACTGGTTCTCTTCGTCTTCGTCTTGTTCATCCGAAAAATCCTGCAGCACACCCAAAATTCTCACCCTGGGAAAATCTACAGCAATAAGAACGCAACAGCCTAAAAATCGAGCTGTTGCAGTCTTTAAATTGTAGCTTAATTCTAAATAAAGTAACACTATTGGCTTTAAAAGCAATATAAAGCGCGTAAAAAGACCTTTAATTCAAGCCCTTATTGAGTAAAAAATGATAGACTGGACGGCAGTTAGAGGCGATTTAAGTTTTAATGGTTACATTTATTGTCACTAAGCTCTTCTGTTTTTAGCTATAACTTGAACCGTCCGTAGCTATCGCTATATTCAACATTTTTTACTCAACTTGGGCTTAAATCAAAAGTCTTATTACACTCTTTTGATTGCTTTCATAGCCAGTACTGTAGCTTAATCTAGAAACAAATTATAGTTAAGAGAGGAGAAGCGTGATTTTAACGAGAAATTCGATTTTTGCGCTGTCGCGTTCTCACTGCTGTAGCTCTTCGCAGGGTGAGAATTTTGGGTGTGCTGCAGGCCTTTTAGGATGAACTAGACGAAGACAAAGAGAATGAGTCCCGTGGAAACTCATTTGATTACTCCTGGACGGTGTGCTCTACGAAAACATCAGTGTAACTTTTGGTACCTCGAAAAGTGAAAAATAAAAGGAGATTTCCTCATATAGGAGTGATAAGCCACCTTAATGGGTAAAAGCGTCTGTCCAGATAACAGGGGCTATGTGTTCAAACTATGCTCGGAGAAGATTTTTGTCATTGTTGCATTCCATTATTTGTACTACTCAAAAATTTTTTATTTATATCAAGTCTTTATTGATTAATATTTATTATCAAAAATAGGTACGGGCCTTTAGTGTTGAGAGATACTAATATGCTTTCCCCCTTCGATGAGCCGCGTTGTATAATATAAGTTATATCATCGTTTGCTTGTATACCCCTCAGATTCTTTTACTTATATTGAATACATGGACAAGCATTATATTCATTAATATATGATTCTAGTAGATAAGCATGATATAGATAAGCAAAATCAACTATAGAAATGCATGCGTGATTTGACATGTATAGGTGGGTTAGAGGTCCACACGGAGGAAGATTTTAGACTGACAGAATACAAGAGTTCAAAGCAGCATTGAATGACCTAAGCGATGAGCAGGAGGCTCTCCTAGTTTACGATACGTATTTGCACAGTTTGATGTATAGTCAAAGTCTTAGAGCCTAAGCCTTTGGACTCTCTGCGTGCGTGCCTCGAAGACCAAGGATGAATATAGATGTACACGGAGCGAGAAAGTCAAATATTCATTTGACTCTTTTGCCCCACGTACATCTTGATTCATCGCAGAGCTGCGAGATTTTATTTATTGCTTTTATAACTATATTTACAAGTTTGTGTGTGTAAGGAATTTTGTAAGGAGCGGATTTTTAAGGAAAATAAATTTAAACATTTATAATCTATTTTAACAATTTCTTCAAAAATATTCATTATAAAATTTTGACTTCTTGAACTTTAAATTCTATTTTATAATTATCGTTGAAGTGTAAGTGCTCGGCATGATTTTTTTCTTGGCTCGTCCGACATTTCCTCCCTTCCTTTCCTTTTGGTCACATATGATATTTTATTGATCACCTCAGGTGCGACTCAATTTCCACTACAAGTGGTGATTGTGAAAGTGATCCGGTAAGATCAATCACGGGCCTTATCGAGAGATCGAGCGGCACCACCGTTGACGACACTGTCAGATCGATTTCTTCCGGGGATAATTGGTGTTTCTTGCACCACCTCGACAACGTCGGCAAGGCATGATGGTTCTGGAGGAAGTAGAGACATTAGATATCTCTCCAACTCTGTTAAAACAAAAAAAGATTATTGGTTTGAAAAAATGTATCATAAAATCTATAAAAACTATGTTAAACTAACCAATAAAAGAACAAGTTTCTTCTAAAACTACCGCTGTTGCTGCCGGTTCTGCCAACAAGTCAAGTGCTGATGTCCCGGGTATTTCAACACTTGGACGAAGTGCGCATGAAGAAAAAGCGTTGAACTCATCCTCTGAAAATAATTATATAATACTACAATATGGATGAAAAATTCGCGTTTACACAAATTATGATGTGTACTTACCGCAAAATGTCACCACTGATGGTGAAAATAAGTCCGATGCAAGCGGGCTAGGTTGAACGCGGAAATTATGAAATCACCCTCAGTGTCTGAAAGCATTAATTATTATTATGAAAATTACATAAAAAATTCTAAGTAAACTTCAAAACCTATAAAAGAGTTTACCGAAAAGAGGGTACTCCAATAGCCGTGAGCGTTTCAAACTTCCTCGTGTTAGATGTACTTGAAGATGGCAGCGATACTCCTGGTACAGCAACGACAGAGCAATGAGGCTTTGGGGAAAGAGTGAGAAAATTACCCTCACTATCTAATCATGGAGTAATTATTCAGTTAAATTTAAAGTTAAAAATTCTAAATTATAATTCCAATAATTACTTATTAAAAAAGTTAGCTGGTTTTAGTGGTTCTAACTCTACTGTCGCGGTTGGTGCAGGCGGCAGTGTAGATGATTGTGCTGACCTTTCAATTGTAGCACACATATCAGCCTCCTCCTTGAAATTCTGCGTTGGAGACGTTGGTTATGATGAGGAAACCAGAAGAGCAGAAAAATGAAATGGTAATAAGGGGTCATCCTCAAAATCCTCCGGAAAGATATCGTTCACTATAGAGTTCAAGTCTTCAATGTCCATCGCCTCAATATCACTAACAAATTCTTCAAGGGTAGGTGCCATTTGGATAGACACTTTGGATATCACTTTTGGCAAGTAACTATTATGTTCAGAAAGTAACTCTTCCTTAGACTAAATAGTTTAAACTAAAATGTTCTAGTACATTGACTTTTGAACAGCGACTCCGAAAATCCCAGTAATAAAAAAGGACAACCATAAACGTAAACTTCCATTTCCACAAGCTTTTCTTGTCCTTGAAATAGTTAGTCTCAAAAAAGCATTGATAGACAAGGATAAACTTATAAGGGTTCCGTTCCTCCTACTATAGTTTTTCTTAGCTTTGAACGTCTAATCAGAGGGGCAGTAATAAAAAAAGACATAACTAACCCTATACTCACTGCATAAATCACAGTTTTCATGAGAGAACGTCCAACCCCATCCCCAATCTCTCATCCTTCGTTATGCATATGCACACCCACTTCAAAGGTGATGATAGAAAAGTTCATTTGACCTCAAACCATAGCCATAATACTACGAGAAGACTTAGGCTGGAAAGTTTTGGACTACAGCGGAGTCCATTTTGAATACATCATCCGAGGAGTCGACAAGCTAAATAGTGTTACACGGCAGCGGGACATATTCAGCTAACAATCTCGGAAAATACACGGTACTTCTATTTTAACAATTTTTTCTTTACTTCATAATTTCTTTCTCTCTTTCTTTCTTTCTTTACTTTGTATCTGTTTGTTACGCGAAGAGATATCAGCACGTAGTTTATTTTTGAAGTGAAACTTCTCTAGGCGCGCCTTATATGGGGAGTTAGCCCGTGAAACAAGCGAGCGAGCGAGCGAGCGAACGCAGGGGAGTATACCTATAGCTATTTGCTCCATGCCAGTGCAGAGACTGCAGAGTAGTCCACTCAAAATAGCTCTA
>JAPYYV010012611.1:0-10220 GCA_030522625.1 Copidosoma aretas | reverse complement strand
CAGTGGCCGCTCGGGTGGGGGGAGAGACCATGTCGCGAGAAATCTGTCGTTTTGTAAAATTTCACTGCCCACCCGAACGTCCCTATAAAAGCTTCGCTTCAAAAATTGGGTTAACTCCCTTCCGCTCCCCCAAGCTTCACACTAGACTCCCCTCAACCTCCACCATAGCTCCTAACAAACATGTTGTTTTTTATTTCTTCGTTAATTTTGACAGCAATATTACTTTCTTACATACAAACTATTCAGTCACATTTTCTACAGATTTAAGTTTTTACAATATTAATTAATTTCCTATATTATTCTATAGTTGTACGGTTATAAATCGAACCCATTTTCCCCCGCTCCTTTCTAAATAAAGTAAATTTTGAGCAGTATGATGTATTAAGAAAAAAAAAGTGAAAGTTTAAACGAAACAAATTTTCTTGTTGTGTAAAACCTATTTACTCTCGATCTTTATGAAATCCCATCTACATCCCGATAACCATTTAGAAATTTTATCATACATTTTTGTAATAAGAATTAACTGACATCAAGGTGAGTTACTAACAATTTGAAGTGAAAAATCTAATAAAAACTACACAAATGATATATATACTTTAACTGTTATCAGACTTTATAAAAATGATGTAGATCTTTAGTAAGTGCGAAAAAGGGTCTTTTTTTGCGAAAGCACCTCAGACTTAGATGTATAAACATACATTTTCATTTTGGAATCAGCTTTGGATCTTCTAGAATAAAACTTCAATACAGTACAAAATGTTCTTAATCGAATGATGAGGTAGCGTATAATAAAAAATTCCATGTAGTACCAAATGGCATTATTACCAACTATATTTTTCGAAAAAAATGTTGCGTACATGTCTCATTCGCTCAGAAAAATAAACATTCTATAGAGTAGACACAAAATAACTGATGTTAGTAAACAACTGGAAATTAAAAATAATTAACTTTTTTGCGATTTGTAAAAACACGTTAAGAAAAAAAAATATGCCTACACTATCATAAGAAATTATAAAAACTTAGAAATGTTGCGTTCAAGAATTAACAAACTGATTATGCAAAAAAGTTACACGCCCCTAAAATAAAAAAGGAAGTTATTTAACAACTTTCCAAAAACACTCTCCTATCAAAATCAAAAAAGTACTGCATCAAGATACCAAACCTGATTCTATCCGGTTATAAAACTTGAGTTGTGGTTATGAACAATATGATATATTAGGAAAAAATATCAGAAAATTCTTAACCAAACAAATTTTGTTGTTGTGTATAACTTATTCAGACTTGATCTATATAAAATGTCGTCTTACTCCATACAACCACAACAAAATTTTATTATACATTTCTGTAATAAGAATTTACTGACATCAAGGTAAGTTGTTGAGAAATCGTAGGGAAAAATCTTATAAAAACTACACAAAAAATATATGAATTCTAACTAGTATTAGACTTTATAAAAATGATTTGGATCTTTAATAAGTGCAAAAACAGGGTCTTTTTAGTTGCGAAAGCACCTCTGACTTAGATGTATAAACTTAGATTTTCATTCTGAAATCAGCTTGGGATCTTATTCAATAATACTTTAATACAGTACAATATGTTCTTAATCGAATGATTAGATAGCTTAGAAAAGAAATGGTCCCATGTAGTACCAAACGGCATTATTACGTACTATGTTTTTTGAAAAAAAAATTTGCGCATGTGCGTCACTCTCTCAGAAAAAAAGACATCCCATAGAGTACACATCAGATGGCTGATGACAGTAAACAGATGGAATATATAAATAATAAACTTTTTTATAATTTGTAAAAACACATCCTAAATGCGGAAGGTACCATAATTTTCCTTGAAACGATTTCTCCACAGCTTTTTGAGCAAAACCATGTACAAACAGCCGATCCATTTCCTTGTAATATAATTCCGCTTATACAGAGTCACGATCTAATTTTTTCTCCCGCATGTATAACCTGCGCAATGCAGTCGACCGGCTATTAATATTTATGTCAACGTCAGCTTTCCAAGGCAGTTTAACTTCCCACTCGTCATTTTTATAATTATATTTTCCAGTACTTTCAAGAATTTCAATTGCACGCGAATCTTCTTTATTGAATTTTACATTTTTATCTCGAATACCCAAAATGTCAATTTCAAAATACTGCTTTATAATTTGATGCAATTCAATATCTTGAAAAAATTTATTTTTAATTTCAAACGATCTCTTTTTACTTAACACGTTACAAAATTCTAATTTCTTGAAACAAAACCGTGAATACACCAACCTAGTGTAGATCGAGGAACAAGAAGTGAATCTCCTGTAATTTCTCTCGACTCTTTTGTAATAATTAAATTGATTTGATCTTGTCTGATTATCATATCAGGGATAGAATTATAAGCTCGCGCTCGGATTCCCGTTCTTTTCTCACAAAGATCAACTAAATCAGTGTCAACACATTGAGCAGGAAGCGCCAAATTAGAAACGACTAATACGTTTTGTATAACAATTGACAAAAGTGCGCTTTTTAATTTTAGGTTAACTTTCTTACTTGAAAACAGATTTGCATTAACGGAACCAACACCTTTCAAAGCCACACTAACATCAGAACTTTTCACACCTATTTGATTAATCATTTTTGAAACAATTAATGTTACGGTAGAACCTTCATCTAATAACAAGAGTATTTCTTTCGTAAATTTTGAGCCTGACACAAACATTGGTAATATTTTTAAAAATGAGCGCGAATCTAGTCATAAGTTATTGACTGACATTGTTTGATTTCCTGTTGAATCAGAAGTTTCTGTAGTAGTATTCTCGATTTTATCTACCGAGTGAGAATTTTCAACGTAATGCAAAAGTGTGTGGTGTTTTCTATTGCACAAAGTACATTTTGAGTTCAAGCATTTTTTACGACGATGGTTTTAATCAAGACAATTGAAACATAAATGATTTGATCTCGCGGCTTTCCATCGCAAAGCTATAGGAGCTTGAATAAAATCTCTGCATTCGATCAAAGCATGATTTTGGCGTCCACATAAAATACATCCATTATTAAAATTACGATCTTTACCGTTTGAGTTTAAAGGGCTTTCAAAAGAATTATTTCAAACTGAAATTGAATGTTGAAAACGAGGTTGACGAGAAAATCGCTCCGACTTCTTTTGCGATGAATCGGGAGACTGAAAATAGATTATTTCAGCAGCTATAATTATCTGAGCTACTTGATAAACGAATTCAGAAACTTTCAAAAAATCGGGTTTGTCTTTTCCTTTGAAGGCTGCGCAACGCACGTAATTATCAGACATAGAACTCGGTAATTTTTATAAGATATTATGTGCAAGTTCAGGACTATACAGATAGCCTTCGTTCCCGAGAGACTCCATCGCAATCACAGCGTTCTTAAGTTTTGAAGCAAATTCGATCAAATTTGTTTTTTGCGAATCAATTTCTGGCAAATTTCTAATTTCATTTATAATCTTTTCCAAAACGAATTTTCCATTGCCAAAGCGCATCTCTAACGATTCAATTATCTTTGCAGCATTCGAACCCGAAGCAAATAAAGATCTCGTTGCATCACGAGCGTCGTCTTTTAAAGCATCAAAAAGTCTCATAACTGTTTAAAGAATCTCCCGAAAAGGTTGGTAAAGACCTAGCAGAAGAGATACGATTAACAAATTAAGAAGTATTATTATTTAAACTTGAATCTTTCACAGCTTTTAAGGTAGTCTCAAGAACGTTAGCCAATCGTAAAACAGGATCTTCAAGAGACTGAGTGCGTTGAAAAAGAAAATTTTGTTGACAAATTTGTTCAAATCACTAGAACTCGGTATAGGTTGAACATTAAAGTTTCGCTGTGCCCTGCCGGTAATTAATTCAAAATTTTAACTGCTGTCGTCGCTATCAGATCCATTTGCGATTTCTAAATCAGAATCCATACGATCGAAAAAATTTCCTTCGTTCCAAATTTCTCGAAAATTATTCCCTGTTTGGAACAAGGACGTCAATGGGTTAGGATTACCTCCAGAAAAAGATGGGACAGGAATAGGTATGCGAGAGTGAAAAAACGACGCTGCGGGTGGAAGAGCGTCCTCCTTAGGAACAGGAGGCTGGGCAGACTAAAATCGCACGTTCCAAGATGCAGACCGTGAATCTTCATTTAAAGACGAGACGAGTGTAGCACGCGAACGCGCTGCCGCTGATGTCAAGCGAGACCCTTGGCCTGCTGAAGATGTCACAGGTGGTGCGCGGGAACGCACTACCGCTAAAATCGAGCGGGACCCCTGACTTGCCGCAGTAAATGTCACAGGCGGTGCGCGCGAACGCGCTGCCGCTGATGTCGAACGAGACCCTTGGTCTGGCGCAGAAGATGCAAGCGGTGCACGCGAACGTGCTGCCGCTGATGTCGAGCGAGACCCTTGGCCTGCTGAAGATGTCACAGGTGGTGCGCGCGAACGCGCTGCCGCTGATATAAAGCGGGACCCCTGACTTACCGCAGAGGATGTAAAAGAAATGTAGCCGACAAGGCCGACCAACCTTGCGCCGAGAAATGAAAACAACTTAACGCTCACGTATGCAATAACAAAAATATATTTGCATTCAACCAGGATGACAAAACGACTTCATACTTCAAGGGTTTTTGCTAACTGCTTCTTTAGCAACCAAAATCAACAAAACGTGCCCCAACATAGCAACGCTTGTTATTTTCATTCGAAACTTTTCTCTTAGTTCACTATACATTTAATATACAAAATTCACACTAATTTCACACAAAATAAATGTTCGATTGATCCGTAACATTCTTCATCCTCGTACAAACTTTAGGTTTGTACTACTTAATACAACTAAATAGCACGGTAGTGCTTTGCACAAGCCAACAGGAAATATTCTTAATTTTATAGCCATTACATAACGCATAGTAATATTTATGTGGGTACATTCAACTTATAATTCACAAAAAATATTTAAACAACAAAATCAAAACATTCGATCATTAGAATGTCTTACAAACCAAGACAATTGCTTCTGAGCCAACCGTCCAACAAGCATCTACGCTTGCTCCCCGTGCTCCTGGGATCCACAGGGGAATGTGCTCCCGATAACTCTCTGAGAATCATCGCAATACGGCTCACGCAAGCGACGACTTTCAATCGTAAGCATTAAAACAACTGCCTCATTTTTTTTTCTAATTATTGATCCTCAAATCGACATTATTTATTTATACTTAGAATATCTATAGTCATATCATTTAATTGTAAATTTAAATAAAAAAAGTCTATTTAGACATCCCTTGGTGAGTGTCACTGCCAATCAAGGCACAGATTGATCTTTCCTCCGATCACTCCCAATTTCCGGGTCCTTTACTGCTCGGGGTGCGCTCCCCTGCCGACGCGAACCCCGTATCCTGTATCACGTGACCACCGACTGGCCCGGCCTTTACCGCCATGCGTTTTTTAACCATGCTCACGGTGGATCACCAGTCAGTGGCACGGCTGACGAGATTAACACAATTAAATGCGAATCCATTGTGAAGCTTAATATTTCCGGACAAACAGTTAATCTTGATTTCAAATTAAATTACAATTTTTCATGAATTCAATATTTGCTTATTTGCATAAAAAAACTAAATGCACCCACTCAAAACAAAAACAAGTGTCCATACGCTATGTTCAATAAAATACTTGAACAAAGCTATGAAAATGGCTCATAACTTTTACAGGCTATAAAAATCAGGGATTGACGGATTATACAATATACATAGAAGGAGGTTATTTCTATTATTTAAGACGCAGACAAAAATAAATAAAAATACTCTATGCTTGATCGCATAAAAAAAAAAAATAATATTGCTGCTACTGCAGATCTATTACATACATGCACTATTATATAGTCAGACGAGGAGAATGCAGTGCACACACGCATTGCTTCCGCAGGAACAGGTCAACGAAGATGCGGTGTGCGCTTACCCACTGCCGCCGCTAGAGGTGAGGAAGACACAGCGTGTGTTAAAGCACTGCCGCCGCAGAAATAGGACGAAGAGGATGCGGTGTGCGCATACGCACTGCTGCCACAGGAACAAGACGACGCAGGCCGAGAAGGACATGGTGTGCGCAAGCGCACTACGACCGAAGATACAGCAATTACAGGGCGAGGAGAATGCGGTGCGCGCGAACGCACTGCCGCAGGTACAGGATCATCAGGACAAAGAGGACGCGGTGTACGCGAACGCACTGCCGCCGAAGATACTGGACAGCACAGGAATACGACGAGGACGCGGTGTATACATATGCACTACCGCCTCAGGCACCGGAATGAAAGCAGCAGCGACAACAGCAGGGCACGCTCTCAGTCTCCAGAGCAGCACCACACAAGTCGGATACGGTAACAGAATCGTCCGCAGGTCTGTAATTCACAGAAGCCAAAGTAAGAGCACAGTCGCCGTTGAAGCTGGTGGTGACGGTGGTTCCTTGACAGAGTCAACCGCAAGGTTAGTATCGCGATCGCAGCAGGCAGGAGCAGCCGGAAGTTGAGGGGCACGAGGTTGTGGAAATGCCGCCGACGGAGCTGGTGGTAGTGGTGGCTCAAACAAATCGTGCGATTTGGTGCTGTCACAGCTTTTTCGTGAACTCTTCAGATCAAGAGTAGGATAGCGACGTAGCCCACGAGCCCGCACTCCGCGTCGAAGTTGATCGCAAGACTGGAGCAAAGCTGACACTGTCACTCCACTTATGAAACGCCCTTTGGAAAAAACTCGTCTCGACCATATAATAATATAATTAATACACATATTTTTAACTACACGGAGCACAACATTTTTATTTCTCGCGCAAGAGTTAGGTTCACTACAGAAGGTCCCTGTTCGAGCGCCAAAAAAATGTAGCCGACAAAGCCGACCAGCCGTGCGCCGAGAGATGAAAACAACTTAAAGCTCACGTATGCAGTAACAAAAATATATTTGCATTCAACCACGATGACAAAACGACTTCATACTTCAAAGGTTTTTCGCCAACTGCTTCTTTAGCAATCAAAATCAACAAAACGTGCCTCAACATAGCAACGCTTGATATTTTCATTCGAAACTTTTCTCTTAATTTACTATACATTCAATATACAAAATTCACACTGATATCACACAAAATACATGTTTGATTGATCGGTAACAACCTTAAGAATAAAAAATATAGGTACACTATCATAAGAAATTAGGCAAACTTAAACAACGTTCCGTTTAAAAATAAGCAAACCAATTAATTAAAAACATTAGATTTCCCCGCCCCTACAATAAAAAAGAAAGTTATTTAACAACTTTCCAAAAACACCCTTTCCTCAAAATCACAAGACTATTGGAGCTAGATACCAAACATGATTCTACTCGGTTACACAACTTGAGTTCTGGTTATGTACGTTTATAATGAAAAGGTGTCGCATAAAGTAGAAAATGATAAATATATAAATTTAGGGTAACTTTAAGATCCCACAATACTTGCTGGAATGATAAATAATTAATACCGGATTGTATTCGTGTCAACTTTAAGTTAATAAAGTCAGACTTAGTACATGGTTTTGTCGTTGTCAACTGTCGTGCAACATTTTTTATTAGGCCAAAGCTTAATAAGTACGTTTGTTTGCGTTTATTTTAAGCAGCGAGACAAATTTACGAGAAGTGTAAGACTATGGAACTAGGAATGGAAAGCTGACGGCAGGTGGCAGTTCTCCTAAAGAGAGCTGTTGCAATCAAATCTTATCCAACATCTACAAATAAAGTTGTATATTTTATAATAAATATTTTTCTAAGCCTAAGGTAAGTCAATTAAATCAACCTATGTACTATTGAAATAGAACAAAGACGTTCTAATTCTGGACTGTCGAATAAAAATATTCAATGAAAATATATCTTGATAAGGACAAATCGCAAAAAAAGATGTGTGTAACCATGTCTTCTTCTTTTTAATACGAAATTTATTAAACTTAAGCAATTAAATTTTTTTAAACTTCCTGGGGCAAGCTTTACAAGTATATGGAGTAGTTATTGTGGTTGGACAAGAGCAGAACAGGGTACGCTTTTTTTGTGGTCGGTCGGTCAGTTTGTAGGTCCAATCTCACCTGACATTAGTTATTTCGTCATTATTAGTAATGTTATCAAATAAAAAGGAAGAAAAGTAAGCGCTCTAGGTCACCTGGTACTAGTTCTTCCGTTATGAAATATAATGTAATTATTTAGAACGCGAGAAAAGTCAGTTCTATAGGTAAAATGGAATCAGGTCTTTCGTTAATAATATTGTCATTAACTAAAACGCGAAAAAAGTGATGACGCTACTTACGGAAAACACTTCATACACATCGAAATAATCTAAATATTAGCGAAGAGTATCAGATTTTTCAGTACTCATCATTACTGTCTCAGGACACATATATGTATGTACATGAAGCAAGTACACGTTGACTACAGTTGTACTCCCCATACCAGGTATACTCACCCATAGAGGAGTAGGAGTAGAAGTAGTGCACCTTTACAAAGGATATTGCCATACTTGCTGACCAACTGACCGACCATAGAAAAAACGTACATATAAGTAAGGTTTCTCTCTCTAGCCATGGCCATTATTGGTATAATGACTTAAATTTTTTTAACCGCAAAAAGGTCATAAAAATATACAAATATACTGAACAGGCCAATCAATTGTCTGTCGCAAAGACAAGAGAAAGAGGACAATATACATACCGTATATTTTAACTTTTATAGTGAAGTGTATAACTCTCAAAACTAGGAAAAGACATCAATCAGTATAGACAAGGGATTTCTACAGTGCTGACTGCTCCACTTATTTTCATTTATACTTTGTATAAAATAATATGTATACAAAAACAGTTTTCGTGTATACCATCGACAAAAAATCTTTATATGCTCATAAAAATACGCGTAGAAAAAAAAGGGTCACCTCGACAACTAGCATGGTAGATAAAAAAAATTTGATAAGATGGTACTATTGTTGAATTAAAAACTTTTACGATTACAAAGAAAGGTAACAAGAAAAAGTCATCTTATAAACACATATCCAGGTATATATGCTCGAAGTCTTATAAACTCATGATCCAATCATCAATTTTATTTGATGTGGATCAACTGGATCGTATTATATTCATTTCCGAGAAAATTTAATGATCGGTAATGTAGCTTGGCCATGTTTTTCTCTAGCACATGAATGTTAAAAACAATGAGCAAAACAGTAAATCAATATTATCAATTTAAATAAAAAATTTGAAGAATATTATTAAATACACAGTTGATCACTGTCATCTGCTCATACGCAAAAGAGGATTAATTACGATCCTATTAATTTGTTTAGAATCTAAGTCGTTTAGCTATAATTTGAAGTAAGTTTTAAAATTTTATCTAAATAAAGGTAGAAGAATGGTGCGTAATGTACAAATATTTTGTCAGGAAAAATGAATTTGTTTTAAATAGATTTTAAATTTTATTTTTTCAAATAAAATGATGAAAGAAAACTGAAAAAATTTTAGGATCTGGTAATTTAGTGACATAAGTTGTGTGTTTGCGGGTTGACGTGCAGAGCACGCAGGGGGAAAAAGCCCCACTAGTATATCTATCCACCTATGTTACATAGTTATTTTATGGTGCTGACTACACATTCCCACGGCCCCCATGCCCCCCTTAACATCCCCCTACAAAATAGACTAAAATTCTTAATACTTCTCCGTGATTTCAACCCGACAAAAAATGTGTATAACACCCTTACGAACCCTGACTACCCTCTCACAGCCCACCACGGGACTTTGATGACGCCCCCTTTCCCCCCTCCCCCCACAAAATAAGGTAAAATTCATTTAATTTTTCCGTGATTTCGAGTAATTCAAAATTTGTAATCCCCCCGCAACCTCATAAAAACTTGGAATATTTTGTGGAAACGTTTTTATCATCCTATTATTTAAGGCCTCGACACCTTTATAAGCGCCCGCACCATCCCACCCTCCCCCACACTCCTTACGGCCACCTACAACATAAGGTGAAATTTATAATATTTTTTTGTGATTTCAACCCGACGAAAAATATGTAAAACCCCCCACGCTACCCACTCCAACCACCCCCCACTGCTCCTACGTGACTTTTATTTCCCCCACACACCCCACCATCCCACACCCCCCTTACAAAATAGGGTAAAATCCTCTTAATTTTACCGTGATTTTGAGTACTTCTAAATGTTCAATGCCC
>JAPYYV010012610.1:0-10220 GCA_030522625.1 Copidosoma aretas | reverse complement strand
AAAAAAAAAAAAAAAAAAATGTATGTATGGTTGGTACCGATCGAATTTCGTGAAATTCAGTGTCGTTCTCATACGCATCATACTGACGCACATTCCACCCACACGCAATACTTATATATTTCCTTGTCCACGCCGAAACTAAAACTTTTCTCTGTTTTGAGGTAAAAAGTGCCACACTACCTCTCAGGTGAAAAATCGCATTTACTGCTCACCATATAGGAAGGAGTTTCTGCTATTCATGCCGGAGAGGAAATGTGCTGTACTTTGTTCCCTTGGTGCGTAATACACTATTCTCTTTTCTCGGGATCGCGGCTTAGCACCATACTGCCATCCTACGGAATGAAAAGGTAAAAGTGCAGTTGGAGTCAAACTGAGAAAATCAACCTGAACTATTTGTCTTGAAAAGTCGATGAAAACGAGTCTTTTTTATGCAAAAACTATTGTTTCCGTGTTTAGGATGTTGAACCGGTGCAGAAGTAACAAAGCAATTGTAATAAAGCAAGTTGTTGATGTCAAAAGTTGTACTTACGAAAAACCTTCCTGCAAAGTTTGGAGCCGATTCAGACTGTTATAGTCGAGATATTGGCTGAACAAAACATTGTCTTTTAACACGCGTAGTCTCGTGGAATATCGACGTTATTCCACTTCAAACAATGAAAATATTATATGATTAACAAAGAGATTTCAATGAAATCGAAATGAGTGACAAACAAAAATTCAAGGGTTGTTTTTATGTTGAGATTATATTAAATTAGACTTCAAACGTATGTACGTGTTCAACCTCATTTACAAATATATTCTTTGTATTTATGTAAAAAAAAAAAAATTCGACAGAAACTATGAAAAACGGCACCTATCCTTTTGACTATGCACATTTTCCTTTTAAGAAAAGGGTAAGTGCACGTTTTAAGGCTGGGGTCCAGTGGCTTCCCAAACGCTATCAGTAGTGATAACAATGTTGGAGTTGCGTCCCGGTCATTAAGACGATACGGTGGAATTGCGTCCCGGTCATTAGGAAAGTATGGTGGAATTGCGTCCCAGTCAATTTTTGTAAAATTGTTTTAATAAAAACTTTCATAACAATGTAATCCGTTTATCCTTACTACCGACTACTGAAGGACAGAACCTACTCAAAGTTAGGGGTATTTAAGCTTTAAACTAGCAGTATGATAACATATGTAAACATATTTCTTAATTCGATGTATTCCCATGTCGATATTTGCTGGATATGGATCCGTAATGTTTGCATTTTAGATTTATATGATCATACAATTGATTGATAACGATATAACAAATTTAACAGTTTTTGGAACCCAAGCAGGCGCTTAGTCACCTGCTTACGTAAAAAAGGGTAAGTGCGCTTACGCTGTTTGCCCGGTGTCGATCTCGAGAGATGCACATTAGTGAACAAAACGATACTATTCTTATCCAAAAGCACCAATAACTGCGGAATATGGCCATTTTTAGACATTTAATTTAGACAACAAAGTTTTGTAAAGTCAATGTTAATTCAGTTCCTTTCATCCGCATACAGCGGCAATAAGTCCAAGAATGGTATACTCGCACCCTCAATAAGGAAGCGGGTAAACAATCAATGTCCCCCTTGTCTCTTTCTCATCTCAATCATCGCTTTTTACCCAAATTCCCTTCCGTTTTACACTTGCGCCAAGAAATTTTTTTAACAAATAAGTCTCTTCCTCGTTGAGAATCGACCGGAAAAAATAAAACTCATCATACATATGTATCCATCCGAGCACATGTACGATATATTACGTGTATATATATGTGCGAGTGTATGCGGACGAGCCCGCGCTTTGCATCCCCAAACAAATACATACAAATGACGGTAGCTGTTTAACGACGCACCGCAGACTCTCGTTCTTCGTTTTGAAATTCGTTCCAACGACCCTCCCGGCCCTCTCTCTCTTTGTTTACACGCTCCGCTCGGACGAGAAAAATGGCCCGTGCCATATACCCATTACTCTCGAGCTGTCACTGACGGTATAGGCGTATATGTTATGCGTTTATGTGTGCGCATGCGGAAATGACAATTAGTAACTGATGTGTGTATACAAATCCCGAGCACGTGCTTTCACGATTTCACGAAGGACGTAAATTTTTGCACTGTTTGTTTCTTCACGCGCGGGATCTCGTTCGGCTTTGTTCTTGGCTCGGTTGACGTTGTTCGCTGGAAAAATGGTCGAAAATTTTCATCACTCCAAGTAATTTGATGAATGAGTTGATTAAACACGGTTTCATGTTCTTGGACTGATCGCATGATCAACTCAACAACTGTTGATAATGGTACGTAATCCTAATAGCGGACAATGTTTAAAAAAGGGGTGAAAAAATATTGCTTGATAAATGTTGAACAGATGCATATTGTCAACGCCGGCAACCAGTTAATTTTCATGCAAAGTCTTTAAATTCGTCGACCGTTCCATTGGCTAAAACTTGACGAAAACTGTTGATGATTTATATCAATAATGGGAGTACAGTAGCGAATTTGATGGCAGATTGGATGTTTCTAAAAAAAGTTGTCTTAAAGTTATACCAATGTTGTTAAAAAGTCGAACGTGTCCGTAACTTTTTTTCTCTCAACATTGTGACATGATAAATTGCACAATATCAAATATTAAAATTGGCGTGAAATATAATTAATAACCAGCCCACGGATTCTCATGCTCCATGGCCATCAAAATGAAAGATTTTAAAAAGTTGGCATCTGTTCATCCACCAGCATCAGGACCAAATGATGTACGATTCGAGAATGGAGTAACAAGTAACAAGACCAGGAAAAAACGTTTTACGACTGTATTCTTCCACCCCAGCGTATCACGAAAATTAATGAATGGCACTCTTTGTTTCGGTCCTTATCAACTCTAATAAATTTCACACCCCTGCACCACGTATACGTAATAAGCCGAATGGCGCAAGAAATCATATTTTTTTCACTCTGATTCCGTAAAAGAAAAAAATGAAATTAAAAAGAGAAGGATAGCAAGTATGCGCGCACACACACACACACACACACACACACACACACACGTACGTATACATGTACCGGCGGTCGGAAGGGCCATGTGGCTTTTACGAGATATCAAATCGTACATATAGCGGCCGGCGCGCCACCTAAATATAGTTTATTGCGTTACCGAGTATTAATGGAGCTCCGCTATGTGGAAGCGTCAAACTCGGCTAGAAAATTCGTAAGTCAAGCCTGATTCGTTTTCTGCGCAACAATTTACATGTATATGCTCCCAGTAACTTGCGTTCGTGTATGATCTGAACTCGGGGATTTTCGTCGGCCATTGGCGAATCCTGATGCGTGCGTGAACAATGGGATTCTAAAATACTAGTTAAATTTTTTTCAATTCAATACTGTTGCATTATGAGTTTACCACACAGTGTATCGGTTCTTATATCGCATTCGGTTGACGCTCAAATCGTTCACTCTGTGTACAAAAAATTAAATACAACAGTCAGAATTTTTCATCAAAGCAATAAATTTCCGAAAGGAGTGTTTTCCAAATAAGATTGGCTAACTTGTTCAGCTGTTACTTTTACAAAAATCTTCAATCGCACGGAAATCTATTTTTTTAAAAAGAAACAAAAAGATGACCAATCAAACATTGGATCATTTGTCCAGGATCGATCCACCTAATCGTTTGAGGAAACAGGATCCAGCTCGAAACTTAAAATGGAACCAGAAAAACGATAAGAGCGGGGGAGTGAACGAGGGGACATTTTTCAAGCTGCGGTTTTCCCTCGTCCTGGCTCTCTTGACGTTTAAACGCACACGCGTTTATGTACGTGGGGTTATAGACTATAATTATCCATACACGTACACGTGATTAATCAAGGGCTGACATCCTGGAGGGGATGATACAGCTTCTAAGAGAGTAGCGGAAGGAAGCAGTTAGTATATGGTTGGCGTCAGGTGCTTTGTACCGCGCACATTATACATTATCCGACGCGTGTGCTTCCTCCAACCCTCTGGCTCTTTTCAAGTTTACGATCCTCTTTATTTGAATCTACTCATAAAAGACTCTTAATCTTCCTTCCGGACTTTTCATTCATACGTGTACTATATGATTTTCATATGTATAAACTTACGTGTCCACGCGATTGGGATTGTTCTCGAGCGTATTTCATCTTTGATACAGGACTTTTGATAGACGCAGTATGATCGCGTTATTTCCGATCGATTTTGAACAATTGTCATTCAATAATCTCGTGCTTGTCAAGGTGATTCCACAACATAATCAATTAAAACTGCTCAGCGATAGTTCGTGATGTAGTTTTTGCTCAATTTTTGAACCGATATTATTCTGTATGTGATAAATAAGAAAAATCGTAGTGACCAAAAAATGACTGACAGAATTGAAATGTTTTCAATTTTATGTACTAATCTCTTATAAACTGCGTAGACTACCTATAGGTGAGGTAGTACTCTCAGAAATGAGTATTGAATTGCACTAAAATTGCCAATACTTGAAAAAATGTCGATGAACAATTTTGGAAAAAATTTAAAGCTATTCGTTATTATATTCCTTTACTTGTAAAAAAATTTGAACGTACGAATCCAATTTCAATTGAAAAAATCATGTGATGATGAACATTTAAAAATCGAAAGTTTTGTTACAAGTTATTGTTTATTCATATCTCGACAACATGTGTACACAATTTAAGTTATATCATTTAGCAGAGAAAGTTGAAGAAAAACTTTAGTTAAGAAATGTCGTACTGCAAAACGCATTTTCGTCTGTTTTTTTTTTACTTTTCTTCTGTTGCAATCTCTGAACCCGTACGTCCAAGCGCTTAAACTCTTCTGTGAACATTAAATTGACTTTCCTGGCATTTTTTTGCGAATCTGTTTTAGATATCTTCAGTAAAATAGGTTATTTTCCATAAACTCTCGTGTTTAACCTACAAAAACAAAAGTGCCTATAACTTTATTTTCAGGATCACTAACTTCGCAAAATTTTAACTTAGCTACTTTTACATTATTATGTTCCAGTATGTCAAATCGTGTCAAATTGCATCGATATCTATACGGTAATTTGTGTACCGAGCGTACTCCCTTAAATACTTCCTGGAAACTAAAATATTGTAGTATCACTCAAAAAATACTTTGAACATTTTCCAGATTCATTATGCTGAACTTACATGTTTTTCTTTAAGGATTCATACATTTCATCCCCATATGTCTCCGCCACTTATCATGTTGAGAAAATGGCCAAGCATAAAATTAAAAAAAAACATATCACTCTGGGTTACAAGCTCACAAGCTCAACGACGCATCAGTGTATTTATTTAAAATCCGGTAATTAATTTCTTCAAATTTGCAAAATATTTTTAACAGAGCTATTTTAGTTAAATAGTAAATATTTAAAACAGCAAAGTATTTATAATCAAGATAAAAAAAGTTTATGTGATACATTGAATAAAAGAAAATAAAAGTTTCATTAAAAATCATATTTTATTTACTTATTTGTGAGATGTTTACAGAATAATGAACACATCTAGTTGTTTAAAAACATTTATATGCTTAGTTAATTCAATAAAATCATTTTATAGCAGGACAAAATACACTTTGGAAATATTTAATAAAAATCAATGAATTATTCATTGAAATCAAACACTTTTCAAGATTTTTTAAAATAAATTAATATAATACAAAAATTGTGAAACATTTATTAGTTTCATAATAATTGAGTTTTCATTTTGTTTAAATAAAAAGAAAAGAAAAATTCTAATGGTTTTGTTCTTAAATTAATATTCACATTGAATGTGCGCATAGTTAATTGGATTTACATAGTAAATCCGATTTCTTAAAAAATCCAATATTATTGTTGACCTCAAAATAAATTGCAGTCTTCATATCAAGCTTTATAACATATAATCGCTGAAAATTCTTAATGTATTATTTTACTTTTGTACCATGGATTTTTAATCTTGGTTTGTATGCTTGAATCGTAAATTTTCATCTACGTTGAATCGTAAGTTTTTAATCATAATCCATCCGTGAATCGTGAATGTTCAATCTCGATTCATCCTTAAGTGATTCTTGAATCGAAAATTTTGAATCACAATTCAATCTTGAGTATATTATTTTGTAATATAGGAAAAGTGAATCACGATTAAGATTTTCGATTCAATGAATCAGTTTAAAATTCGATTCAGTTGTGAATCATTTAAAAAATATTAGAAAATAATCGTTTATCAATTAAAAATACATGTAAAATTATCTAATGATGGGATCAAAATACAAACCTTCTTTTTACACAAAGCAAACAAAACGTAAAAAAAGAAAATTTTTTTTTCTTCAAGCAATCTAAATAATACATAAATTTATCATGCTTTTTGCTCAAGTAAAATTAAAGTCCTTGCCTACAGTAGATTCATAATAATCTTAGGGCTCACACTATCAAACATACATGTATATATACACCAACATCTTCGGACCAAGAGTATACTTTTCTTCGACTGTGATTTTTTGTATTTATAAACATGGAGAGTGAAGGAAAAAGGACAGGAAGTCGAAGATGTTTTATCCCAAGATCGTTGATGAGACTCATCACTTATAGGCTGGCCCAACAATCTTTGTCAGAAATTTAAATTTTGCGCACACATGTGTACCTCGTGATGTTAAGAATCATTGGGCGCACGACATTTAATTATAACTCGCTGTTGAAAGTCCAACACAGACCGATTATTCCTTGATAATTGTACGTGTTTATAATATTCATGAATGTCGCAACAGCCCGTAAACCTCTTTTAAGTATTGAGTCACTCGAAATTTCCCAACCAACTACTTTTCCATACAGTATAAATTGCGCACGCGGACAAAAGAATCGCTGCCAAGTATTCCAGCGCACGCCGACGAGCATCAGAGCTGTCCGTCGAAAGCTCGAGCGGCGAGGGGCGGATTTAGCCCGAAAGGATGAGTTTTTATGGACTTCCTCGTTATGCCGTTACGACAAACGCGGCTCGCAGGCAGAGTACGCCTAGCCCGGCGATTTTACTGCTGCCATAATAAACGCAACTTTTTCGCCTCGTGGAAATCCAAACTAGCCTCCCTCCGCGGTACATTATAGATCTATACATGTACGCATGTGCGTTGAGGCATGGTACAGGTATGTGTGTCGAGTGAGAGGGAGGCGTCATTAAATATCGATGTATCAACATCCGCGCGTACACGCCGATGTATCTTACGCCACAGGCCGTACATGTACGTTTCAGCGCGATTACGCGTCCCCCCGCCCTCCCTATCCTCGAGTATTTATTGTGTTACCATATTTGCGCACCGCTGTTAGCGCGGTTGCCTCGCGCTCTGTGCTTGTGCTCGCAAGTTTGGAAAACTTTGATGGCATTGATTTTTTTTCTCTTTCGTATTCTAATACTGAAATACTGCGTCATTATTATGTTTTCACGGGCCCTTTTTTTACGCGCATTCTTGAATAATTTTTCGGCTCCGAGGATTGATCGTTACCATTTCTGGCAACTTTTCGCGCCGACTGAACAAACACGTCTGTCGGCAAGTTTCGATTTGTTTTGTACTTTCAACAAAGCGAAAAGCGTAGCCGCAAAGTAGTTTAAAAACCGTTCTTTGTTTTATCACAGCACATGGGACATAATACTTGTAGATCTCGAAAAAAGAATTCTTTTTTCTCGTACATTGTCGATGCTATGCATAAAATGTTCATCGATTAAAGGTTATCAAAATATCATTGGACATCGGCTGAAGGTTTTAGTTACAATTTTGGGAAAAATCGTGCAGTTACTCATGAAATCCCATTTTTTCTAAAGCTATTATGTCCGTTACGATTTAACACTTTGCAAATATATGCAAAAGCACATCCGTCTCATAAATTCATCCGTTCATTTTTAATTTACGCATAATTACGAATAATTATTATTATTATAACAACAATATACAACTAATAAAGTCCCAAGAGGATAAATATCGACTTGCACTGTTGAACGATCGTGATTATTAATCAATAAAACTTTCCGCCTCGGCTGTTCACACCCCGTGTGTACGTAAAAAAAAAAAAAAAAACGAAGAAAAAAAACCTCTCTCCCGGAAAAAGCGGAGCACACCCCGTTCTACAGCGGGCCTCCCAAAATCCACCCGTAAATCAAAACACTTTTCCTTATGACGTTTATGATTGAAACGAAAGAAAGGACACTTTTACGACGTTTGCCATCGCGATGAAAAAAAAAAAAGACACTCCTCCCGAAGCCCCGAAACACAGGAGCATCTTGTCGCATCAGTATCAAAAATCATAAAAATTGAAAGGAAAAAAAAAAAAAAAATTTCCACCCATCAGACTACGAATTCCCACCGATCATCCGTCCGTCAGCGCTGAGAGTCAAGTGAACCAGCGCTACTCGACGCGGCTCATCCTCGGGGCTGTACGACCCACACCCCCGCGAACGAACCACGACGAGCGAGTACGTATTATCGCCTCTTCCGCGTAAATAAGTGTCCAAGTATTACAGTCGCGATGCACGGCGACTTATTATATGTATAAGCACGGGAGAGCTGCAGCCGATGGCGCCAGTCGCGGAGCGCACGGCGAACGATTTACGAGACTCCGTAAGCCGCGACGACTGTACTTATTGGCCCGTTTTTCTCACGCGCTCGCGCATATAGGGATAAAAGTACTCGTGCGAGTATATCGATGAAGAGCGAGTGAGTGCCGTGCGAGGGTATCATACATATAGATACGACGCGACGTTTTAGGCAGCTCGGGGATTCTCATTCTCTTCAGGACTCGACTCCCCCTCCTACTCCTCATGTGCA
This sequence comes from Copidosoma aretas, assembly GCA_030522625.1. Classification (NCBI taxonomy): domain Eukaryota; kingdom Metazoa; phylum Arthropoda; class Insecta; order Hymenoptera; family Encyrtidae; genus Copidosoma; species Copidosoma aretas. Next base: position 1,408 of record JAPYYV010012610.1, on the reverse strand, counting down.
AGCACTTGAGCGTCGGGCCGAGCTGGGCGCGCTGCACCACCTATACGCACACGCGTCTTCGTAAAAAACACTTGTCGCGTTGTTTTTAAGTGCAATACGCACTATCCCGATTTCACGTTCTCTATCTGTCCGTTTGCAATTTGTTTTTGTCCGTTGCGAAATCTTTTTTCCCGCATGCGTGTATCAAGGGTGATTGGATTCAAGAGCTTTTGCACAGTTTTGTGCGATGCAAATTCAAATTTTGTGTTAGCCTAAGTAATCAAACAAGTTTGAAATAGGATGAAAACAAACAGGAATCAAAGCCCTGATTATGTACGAGTCATTGATTTTTACGATCTCATGGTTTATCCTAGATGGAATAAGTGAACATTTGCATCGTTATCAATAATAATGATAATGATAATGATGATGGTAATTAAAAATCATCGATAATAAAGATGATAAAATTTATCGGCAACTGAAAAAATAATATGTTGTAAAATAGTGGGAAAAATGTGTTTTCTAACCAGTATAGTAACAAGTTGATATGTTTTTGGGAATAATGTTAATATTTTTTTTTTTTTTGCATTCAAGTTAATATCTACATGAATCAAAAAATTCAAGAATACCTTGAAAAATGTGAAAAAAATCCTTTTATGCGATAATTTTTCCATCTATTAGGCCTTATATGTATAGAAAAAGTATCGTAGATTTTAGAAAAATTAATCTTTTTTATGTGGAATATTTTTGTCCATGTCATTGAATCCTTCCAGATTAAACAAAACGAAACACAAAATATTTGAGAAATATTGTTTGCTCATCAAAGTATGAAGTTGGCATTCTATATATCGGAGCTGTGCGAATGCCAAAATTTCACATTTCGAAAATACACATGTGCGTCTTTTGCATACTTTATTTATTTAACAAAAAGCAATGTGAATAAAATAAATTGGGAATACTTGAAAAAGAAAAAAAGTTGAAATCAACATTTCAAAATCAATTTCTATTCACTCATGTACGGTCGAGAAAAGATTCACATTAAAAAAAAAACAAAAAAATACTCGTTTCCATGCAAACTTACTTCGCCAAAAATTGTTTTTAGTATGTAAAAGCAAAAATATACTTAAAAAATGAGGAAAATAGAATTTATTCCGTATCAGAATGCATTAGTTAAATAACAGCAACACGATCCGCAAGTTTGACGCTCCGATGAAAAATACATCATAAAAATTCTCGTGCTTCCAAAGCCAAAGTTCAAGTATTTGCCAAAATCCATACAGTCGCTCCGTCATCCCTCAGAATGGCAAAACCAACGCATGCGTACGACTTTTCCGGGCGAGCCCACGTGCGCCTCACATCCTGCGAAAAGAAACACCCTCCCGCCAGCCCTCCCTCGAACAGCCAAGCCGCATCCGTGAACGACCATTGT
>JAPYYV010012609.1:0-11290 GCA_030522625.1 Copidosoma aretas | reverse complement strand
CTAAAAATGCGTTCGCGCTGAAGCGCCTACCCCTTGGTATGATTCTGAATATTGATCTTCTTGTAATGCTTTTATTTATTTCGAAAGTATCATGAGTCCACCATAACCCACGTATCAGTATTAATTTCTCTTGCATACAGAATTCGTGATTGCTATTTAGGCTTAAAATATGTCCAAGCAATAAATAACAAATAATATGAATTAAAATGTAGGTCGCAACTTGAGATCACAAGTTTTTATAAATATTTTAACTGATCATGATTTAGCCGCATATGTCACGGCTCAATCACGATCACACGTCTATGCACATATCGAAAAACACATATTTATATATGTTTACATACAATTAATTACTATTCATTGTACAGAAATTCAATACAACAATATTTTCCCTAATCTTAGCAGTGTTGTTTAACATTGAGCAACATCAAGTTTCGAAGATAAAGTTTCTGGGATGTAGTTAAAAATATTATTTTACTCGAAAAGTTGCTATTTTGGTTTTTGTTACCAACCAAATTACTTGTATATTTTCTTAACTTATTTTTATATCATTATTGAGTGCAACAAGTGTTCAAAGTGGCCACCCCCAACTTCAATGCACGATCTCGCCCTTCTTTTGATCGCTTGAGTGGCTCGCATTACGTGTTCTGGACAGAGATTAGTAGAGAGAGTGCTAACGCCAATGTTAACGTGCGTGCCCACTTTTAGCCACTAATTCGAGTGCCATGCCATGGCCAGCCGCCAAACTAGGCGCATACTTTACTCGACGAGAGGCTACGTCACGAAAGGGGTGGAGCCAAAGTGTGTGCCTGTGAGTGCGAGAGAGAGGAGTAGACACGTGCACGTTGGTATACAAGGTGCTACAGAAGTGGAGGGAAAATGTATGTAGACGCTGTGTGTGCCTGCGAATGCGAGAGAGAGGAGCAGGCATGTGTTATATAGGATTACAAGGGAGAGTACTAAAGAGGAGAAAGGAGGGGAGATGTGACCGATTATGTCTATGTATATAAAAGGTGCAGCTGAGCGGAGCAAAACCAACCTAATGTGCACATGTGCAGGCGATGATTGCGGAACAATTAATTATCTCTTGTTATCTAGTTAGTAATGAACTAGCTACAGCCTAAGCGCTGGGGGTTTCCAATGATTATATGCCGCTTTGATGCATTAAATATCTGCTGTGTTGCTAGTCCAGTTGGTTAGTACGAAATGTCTTGCCAAAGTTTTTTGCGGTCCGAGGTTCGAACCTCGCATGACTCAAATTTTTTTTTTCGCAATCTCTCAGTCTATTTAAATTTTTTAATTCATTTTTACCCTTTTTAATTTATTTAACTCAATTTTTACGTAAAAATGTATTAGTTTATAAAGTTTCATCAATATCTGAAACATAATCAAGGTACATGCAGTACTACCCTGAATACATACAGGAGATTGTGTTAAAAAATTTTTTTTTTTTTAAGTGCAAACCTGCATAATCAATGAAATTTATTTTCTACATGTACTAATACATTATTTACTTCTTCAATATTGTTCATTAAAAATCATGGGATATTTTACGTTTTTAATTCAAGATTTTAAATAACAATAATGAATTGCTTAATAATTTTTCCACAAAAATCGATGTTTATAAATAGATCATGAAATTAAACATTACACATTGTCAATCAATCAATAAAAATAATATCAACGTGTTATTTTGTAGTGGGGATCAGAATCTAAAAGTAACAAAATGAACAGGTCTGGTTGGGTCAACACTTGAAGTATCACATTAAAAACACAAAATTACGTGAGAAAAAAGCCAGAGGCACAAAAAAACTTACTTTAATCAATATCGAATACAATCACTGTAACTCGAATACAATTTACTTATTTATAAACATACATATCCGTAAACATTATTGAAACATTTTATTTACATTTGCTCTGTCGTTTTATTGTATTACAAAAAATTATTTAATAATACTTTAAAGTAGAGAATCCGTGATCTGAGGTAATCAAACAAGTGTACACTTTATTTATCGAATTATGACGGTCTTGTAGGTTATGGCTGTACGCTTTTTTTGTAATTTGTCAAATTTTCATCGATAAACTTCGAACAAACTGACTTTTATTCCGTCCCGTCACGCCATAATTTGAAAAAACTAAAAGAAAATAAAAAGTCTGAAGAATTGTCCAGTAATTTTTATAAAATTAGTTTTATTCATAACGTATGTCTGTGAAGCTGTTATTGCTGTACCTCACTGAAACCCAAGTTAAAAACCATATATTGAACTCAATTATCTTAAAAACTAGGTCCGATACTCTAACTTTAAAAAATTTCAAATGACATAAAAAAATTATATGTATAACATATTTTAAATTCAAGAAAAGTGTCATTTGTCAGTAGGTATGGATTTTCACCTTAAGAAGACTTATAATCCAGCTGCAAAGAGATCGTGGTGAGTAAGAATTTAAAAAAAAGTCTGCATTTTCCTAACATATACGACTATTTGATACAAGTTAAACGTTTTTAAATAAAAAAAGGTGTATTGTAGTTCGAAAACTAAAACTGCAATCGCTTTTATAAGTAGCTTTTATAAGTAGCTGAACTATTTTCTAATTTTTATTACTATTTCGCTTATAACTTTGATTTAAAAGGGCGCAGAGGGTTGTTAAAAAAAAATAAAGGTCGCAAAAAGAGCTACATTTTTTTTTTTTATTTGTCCGAAAAGATGGTCAGGGTCAAGAGTCATAACTAAAAGAAACTTGAAAACCAACAAATCCGATGAAATTTTTGTTTCGTTACCTACGCAACAAACTTTAAATGATCATAACTTTTTATTCTTACCAACTTTTTTAAAGAATAAGAAAAGAAATTGTAGGTCTTTTTAAAACCTTTACTTAATTCTTTTAAGCGACTTTTTTCAACCTTTTTAAGCAAAGTTATAAGCGAAATAGTAAACAAAATTGAGAAGTCCGAGTATCAAGATTGAAATTTATATGAATAATCACTGGGGCGCGATCGAATGCAAGTAAAAATGAATGAGTTTGTGTTTTTACGTTCATTTTTTAACTTTTGTTCGTTTGTATACCTCGCTAGCATCGTTAAACTGAGGAAAATTCGAAATTTAGTGGACTTGTCCCCTTTTACCGGGAACAACTTTCTTCCCGATTGAACTTATCCCCTTTTACAATCTTTAATACCTCGCGAAATAGGTCAAATTATCTTATGGGCCTTTTTTTACATGTAGAGGACTGCCTTAGGATGCGAAATGTACTACTCACTCGATTTTTCAAAAAATGGACTTACCCCCTTTTACCGAAAAGCCACAGAATCACATCAACTCATTACGTATCATACATTTTTCATATGAAAAAGATGATATTTGTTTCAGAGCTTTTTTTAATTAAAAAGGTACACTCATACAACATTGCAAATTAAAAAAAAAAATTTGTTCTGACTGTAAAAAGAACCCTTTTTTTCCTCACTTGATAATTGACCTCATTCTTCCGCGTAAAATTTTAGCCCCTACAAGTATGGAACATCATTAATTCAGCAAACAAAATATTGTTATGAATTTGAGAAAATTAAAAATTTTCCAGAAAAGTTGTGGCCCTATTATTATATTGATTATACAGTGGCATTAGGAATTCAAAAATTCATTGCCAAGTGTACTATTTTCCGCCATTCTTCTCGGTCTTTTGCTACATTTACCCACGACCTATTATTTCACTTATCCATTTCTGCAAGGGTCTCTTACACTTTATCTTTCTATCTTCGTTTTTGTCTGCCGAGTAGTCTAATTCCCTCCAGTTTATATAAAACAAGTTGAGTATATTCAACCTCGACCAACAACACAACCACAACAGCATTGCAGCAGACTGTTTACTTGATGTGTACGTGGCGAGGTCAAGAAAGCCCCGGTATAACGTAGCTTACACATAGAAATCTTACCAAAATGAGATAAAAGAAAAATTCTTTTTTAATTTACCCGTTTTGCATTTTAAATTGAACGTACCATCTAGATTGCAACAAAAAAGTGTTCAAATTACTAATAAAAATATATAGAATGGCGCACAACTCTTGTTTTGTTTGTTCCCAAAAATTGTTTGCCACTTATAAAAACATTTTCACTTAGTGTTGCTATTGAACAATAACAAATCATCTAAAACCATTTTATCATTATTTAACAGCCATGTGTAGACTTAAGCGCTATTACGTAATAAATTTTTGAGTAAATTTCTCAAATCTTACCTAATTTCAATAAGTATTCTTAGAGCAATACGTAAAATAGTGAATTGGCTTTTTGGGACCCATAACCTTACCCTGTGACTTCCACTTGAGCGTCGGAAATCCGTATCTTAAGAAGAAGAAAAGATAATCCGAAAATTCTTATTAGAACTTTAAACTAGGATGATAATAAACAAAGGAAGACTACAGAGAATGAAAAGTCGTTCAATCCTAACCTAAAAGTTCGAATGAAAACTAAAAAGTATAAAGATCTTAGATTGAAAAATTATGAAAATGATGTAGACACCTTAAAAGCCATAAACGTTGAAGAAACTTTAGTTTTTATGCAAAAAACTTTGTTTACATCCACCTAAAATAACCTAAAAGTGGGGAATTTCCGGTTTTAAGAGTCAGAAACCTGATATCTCAAGAAGGAAATAAGATAATCCAAGAAAATTTTTTCGAGTTTCAAGCTGAGATGATAAAGAATAATAGAACACTATAAAGAATAAAAAGACATTCAATTCTAGCCCACAAATTTAAAAAAAAACTCAAAAAAAGAAAAAATCTCAGTCGAAAAATTATAAAAAGAAGTTAGACGCTTTTAATTCTCAATTTCTTCAACGTTTGTAAGTTTCGTAAAATTTTTTTTCATATTTTTTTCCACCATAACCGTAAAGGGAAAAATTTCAGGATTTAAGCGTTAGAAAACTAATATCTTGAGAAGGAAAATAAATAAAAAAGTTTATTAGATTTGTCATATTCCGTACATAACAAACTTTGTGTAACTAAGTCAACCCTTTATCGCTCAGTGATCTATCGACTTTTACTTAACCTAACCTTGAAAAGTTTTGACATTTTTTCCAGATATGTTTTCAACTGTTGTCACTTTTATATAGGAATATTAGCGTACACGTTAGTTGTTTATCTGATATTCCTTTAACTCAATTTGTTTATTTAATGACACCATGACTGTATATGGATAAGATCCTATTAAGTATATAACCATGCTACTTTACCTCAGCGAACGATTGACCTCCTTACATCTTTCAATCAAAAGATATAAGCTCCATGTTTTTTTGCTAAGTGCTACAAATACTGTTAAGTTACTGATTTGTCAGATTATAGTCTTTTGATGTCAAAAAAGTAGAGTTATAAAAGAGAAGAGACAAGATTCAACAATTTATATAAGAGTTCTGCTATTATAAAATGTTTATCACAGAATAGCTGCAAAAAAACCAAACTAACGAAATTCTTCCTTACAAATTTATATTAAGTCATCATATCTTAAATATCTCTTATTAGTAATTTCGAATGAAGCATTTTATACATTATGTGACAAGAATTATTTGAAAAATGAAATTACTTGTTTTTGAACACTATATCTAGCAATCTCGTGTAATAGCCATCCATTGCAATCTGACCATTCCCATTGAAGTATCCTATTATTTACATGTATTTACAATATTTTACTAATGTACTAAAATTTTTTAATTAGTATGAGATACAGAAGGCCAATACATAATGAATTTACTGAACATCTTGTATTATTATATTTACATACATACATCAATAAATTTTTCGTATATTTGTGGACCGATTATATATACTCTATCTGGAATATAAATAGTATATACTCTATTAGCAAAATATTTCTGTCTACAAAGCACAAAGGTGTCCGCACATCAATAGATGAAATGATACTGTGAAATAAGTGTCGTCCACTTAATGAATAGCAACGTAAGATAAAAAAAATACCATACATATATATACACACATATACTTCTATGTATGGGAATAAATTTGATAACATGAGGGACGGAATAAAATCGAATTCTGTTTTCAAAGTAAGTAAATGAAAAGACATTTATTTACTATTAAAAACTTTAAACATTTTTCATTGTACTTTTTGTTCATAGGGGAACTAGATTTTTACTATTAATAATTTTTCTCTTCAAGATAGATGTCCAACAGATAAACCCAGAAGTGGTAATTTAATGCTATAATATTGGGTATTTAGTTCATATTCCGTAAAATTAGCTATATATGTTAAAGAAACCTATCTTATGGAGGCAATTAAGTCATTTTTATGACTAACTACTCAAAATTTTTTTTCAAGAATTTTTTTGATAAATTTTTTGTTTAATTACAAGGTAAGGATAAAAAAAAATAATATTGTGTATATTTCCAGTATTCTTTATCTCCTTAGCTTAATGCTTCAAAAATAATTTTTGGGCAATCTCTTTTTTTTCTTAAGATATTATGTTTCTGACACTTGGAACACGAAATTTTCTACTTTAAGGTTATTTTAGAGAAAAAAAAATCTCTCTTATTATAGTTTAAAACGTTGAAAATACTTAAGTTAAAACAGGGTTAAAGTAATTTTTATATTTTTTTAACTTTAAAGTTTTATTTTTGTGTCTTCTTTCGAATTTGTAGGTTATGATTAAACGACCTATCATTTTCTATAGCTTTCCTAAATTTTTATCATTTTTACTTAAAGGTCCAAAAATAATTTTTGGATTATCGCTTTTTCTTCTCAAGATAAAAGGTTTCTATTATTTAAAACTCGAAATTTCCAACGTTAAGCTTATGTTATGGAAAAATAGAAACAAATTATTTTATGATAGCTCCGAACGTTGAAGATACTTTAGTTTTTAAAGGTATCAAAGTTATTTATATGATTTTTCAATGAAACTTTTTTTTTTGAGTTGTCCTTTGTTTTCGTAGGCTGGGATCGAACGACCTATCAATCTCTATAGTTTTTACTTATTCTTTATCATCTTGGCTTATTGCTTTACAAAGTAAATTCTGACTATTACTTTTTCTTCTTAAGATTCAGATTTCCGAAACTTAAAACCAGAAAGTGCCCACTGCGCGTTCTCTTGGCAAACTTTTGTACAGGTATAAGAAAAACGTCACTGTCACGCTAAAACTACTGAGTTGTATCGTTTCGTCAGAAGTAGATAAAGCTGCGAGAAAGACTCATTAGTTTTTCTCTGCTGCTATTACGTAGATATTGAGAAGAAGCGACAAGGAGTCCTGCTTCGTGGCAAGAAAGAGAGTACCGCTAATTAGACTACATTACAGCTGCGAAGTCAGCATAATAATACAGGTACACGCATATGTGTGTGTATATGTGAATACATTTGTTGTAACTCCAAACGAATGTATATGGGTACACTATACACAGTGTACATAGCGTAATAGTCCGGCTACCACGCACAAAATAAGGGGCGAAAAAATCTTCATTTGTAAACTTTTCATTGGAACAGAAAATAGTGGGGAAGAAGTTTAATAACGACTGATTTTAACAAGAGCTAGATTAGATCCAACAATTAAAAGTCGATGTACGCTCTCTCTTCTTGTCAACAACGTTTGTTAAAATGGTAAAAATTGGTCATTTTTGATGTTTGATCATCAAATCGACACAAATAAATGCCCTATGCACAGTCATGCAAACATCCAAGACTTCTGTCGATGATGGATATCCAATAACAAAAGAAAATAAGATTGAAAATATAATAGATATTCTATCCTAAGAGAGGTGACAGGTTGTATGGTCCATATTTTTTTCAGTCTACAACATAATACTTGAATAATTTTAAAAAAAACCAAAAAAAGAATTTTTGAAAAAAAATTTACATATGTAATTTATTATTACCAATAATTTTGTTATGATGATGGTATATTTTATCTTGAAAAAAAATACGCGATAATTTTTATAACAAGTATTATAAAGATTTGTCAAACATAAGAGAACAACGGTTGCCTTATGGAATGAAGGTAGTTGTATACTAAACTGTAATAATGATGAGATCTTCATGAAACTTTGTAGACAGCTAAAAAAATTGCTATTAGAGAATCTAGTAAATTTTTGTAGGGTCGGGGTTCTTGCTAGGCCAAATAATGATGCTAAAAGTTTCCATACTTTCGTCATACCTTTACATAGAGGCTTATGAAGAAACGTCTTTTTCGGAACTTAAATTATCAATATCATAGAAAATAATGATGAACTTTTGACAGTATTTTTTGTGTAATACATAAATATCTGGTAATCGTATCTAATTCTATAAAACACCTCAAGGGTGCCAATGAGATAGCAAAAAAATTTATAAGTGTCGTAGAAATTCCTGAAGGTTATGTCTTCACACAAGTGCGAGAGAGACAGAAAGCCATACTACACTGTCGAATCCAATAATAAATATTCTTCTGACTAGCGTAGTAGATATACATCTACCTTAAGTTGAGAATGTGGCAGCATGCAGAAACGAACAGCTTCAATACACTGAGAAACTGACATAGCAGCTTCTGGATCCTTTATTGAAGTAACCGAAACCGTATAATAATGTCAAATTATATTGTATCATGTAACATTTTATAGTTCTACAGTGTAATTATTTAAGATAAAGAAAACATAAGAAATTTAGTTTGATCAGATGATATCAATTAGTTCTAATATTTCCCAATATTTCATATTAAACTGTATGTTTAAGTGTTTTCAAATAAGATGTGCAGTATCTTTTTACAAATTTGATTTATCTACATACATAGTTCTACTGTTACAAACAGCTAACAATAGAAATTTACAATATCTAGTGTATTTGACTAGTGCCACCTGTTACGGACATAATAAGTGTGTATTTAAATGATTGAATCATGCGAGACTCTTTTATAGTTTGTAGTTTGTTATTCTGAAATTGTGAAATATACTGGTTTGGAAATGATAAGCGTTGTCAAGGGAGTATATAGTTTGGTTGTTATCTGGTTGTCAAAGACGTCAGATTTGCTATAACCTATTTTCACTCGGTCGACTCTTGTTATCCATCTTCATAGCCATCTTCGTCTAATCAACAAACGATTTGCGAAGTATTTAAAAAGTTGTCTCTGTTTTCTTTCTTTCGGTTGCGTAAGCCTCGTTGGCTACATTTTGGTGCCGAAACCCAGGAATAATTCAATAACGGTTTCGCGAAGAAAGAGAGAAATATGAAGAGGCTCCAGTTTTCACGGTCAAATGGCTCTAGTGGACGAGTAACGTGCTCTTGATATGCAACGACTGGCTCCTGCTGCTGCACCTATCTTTGCGGCCGGCTCCGACGCCAACGTCAAGCTACCACTGCCTCCAGCTGCCACTGCAGCTGCTCCAGCGCGCGCACGACCCCGTGCGCCGCACTAACACCTGCATCCTGCTCCAGCTCCAACGGCCAGCTCTGACAATGAGCTGCCACCACCCCCAGCAGCCTTAGCTGCTATTCCGGCATGTGCACGACCCCGTGCGCCGCACTACCTCCTGCTCCTGCAGCTCCTGTCTTAACGGACAGCTCTGATGATAAGCCACCATCACCACCTTCAGCGGCTGACTTTGACGCTGCTCAACGTCACCGACGCATCGCACCTCCTATTCTCGTGGTCGGCTTAAACGACGGACTGCCACCGCCGTCACCTCCTGCTCCGCTGTCGATGGCCGCCACGCGCTCTCAAGCGCCGCACCAACCTTCTGCCGATCCTATCTTCGGCGATGGCTTCCGTGACGAGCCGCTGCCACCTTCTGCTCTGCTGTCGTTGGCCACTGCACGCTGCTATATAACGTGCCCGTCCTGCTTCTGCTACTACCGCCGCTGTTGCTGCGGTGTCGATCCTTAACCCTGATGTGCCTTCGAGGTGGCCTCGCTACTGTTATTCAGAGTGCCCGTCCTGCTCCTGCCGCCATTACTGATATCAGGGCACTTACCCATAATGCCTAACACATATACTTGTTCTCTTTAAGCTTGTTTTATTCTTTTGCTGCTGCCGTAAACTATAAATTTCAGCATAACCTTGAAATGAATAACGTGTCACCAAGACGAATGTGCCGCTGCTATCCAGTGCACCTACCCTGCCATATTTGCTGTTGCTTCCACACCATATCCTCTTGACGCAGAACCGGGACACTGTCTCTGCACAACGCATGTTGCCCAGCTGTCAACAACGCAGTGCATATGCTCACACCGTTTCCTCATCCTTACTATGTTTAGATGTTGTGGAAGTGCGTACGCGCACAACGCGTCCGTGTCATCCTGTCTCTGCTGCCATCTGGTTCCCGAAGCGGCAGTGCGTGCGTGCACACCACGTCCGCGTTATCCTGTCCCTGCTGTCATCTGACTCCTGTAGCGGCAGTGCGTGCGCGCACACTGTGTCTATGAAGTTCTGTCTCTTCTGTCATCCGGTTCCTTAACCTTAATTAATAAAGGTTATTTAATTGAGCATGCAGGAAAATTATAGAGATCGCTGTCAAATGTTATCTTACTAAACACTTTCACGGTTAATAGCAAATATCGTGAATACGTTATTATTCGTTCGAAAGGCATTAATGATCTCGTGAAGTATGAACTTTTTCGGCTATTGTCTTAGGTTTTTGTTTATTGTTTAATATAATAAATATAAACATAATGAATCGTTTATATAATTACAATAAAAAAGTTATAAACAAATTGAATGAACAATTTCAACAAAACTTTATTTCGATTTGAATACGATATTATCGTATCCTCTCATGTACATTTTGTTGCAAAAATTGATAAATACATGTATACTTCGCTTCAAAAATCCAAAAAGTGCCAGACATACATGAGGAAATCCAATCCAAATTTGACTTCACGCGTCATAAAAATAAAAATTTTTTTAAAGGCACACCTATGGAATAAATTTTTTCCTGTTCTATACACCCTCAGAAATAAGAAAAAAATTGTGTGCAAGTACTTTTAATTCTGTTTTTTACTGTTTTTTACGCAATTATTTAAACAAATAAAAAAAATTAATATTTGTTGCATCGTATAAATGTTTTTTCTTGTGAATTGACGTATTCAAAGCACAAAAGGTCTTCGGTAAGTTTTTTGAAAAACGCAACAGAAAAAAGTTATGAATTTTCTAAATGATGATGACTTTGTATCCAAGTTTGTTGAAAAGCAAAATTTTTAACAGTAGAAAATATTTAACTTTTTTCTATTGCATTTTTTGAAAAAGTTACAAGAGACCTTTTATTCTTTGAATAGGTCAAATTACACGAAAAAAATTTGTCTGATGCAAAAAAAATTATTATATTTA
>JAPYYV010012608.1:0-10220 GCA_030522625.1 Copidosoma aretas | reverse complement strand
GTATTACGAAGCGCGCTCACTTGAATCGGGCGCGAAAGTTTGAATTTTTAATGTAGCGCGAAATTTGAATACTCGTAGAAAAATTTATGTAAAACGATAAAAGAATAATAATAATGTTTGAAAAAATTCTTAAATAGGCCGGTTTATATCATATTATTTTTTAATTGTGTACCCGTATAGAAAACACACGCATGTGTGCAAATTAGACGTCCGGAAACCTAATGTCTATTTTATGTAACACTTTTCAATAGCGAGATTAAAAAAATATATATATATATATTGCGAAATGTTACCCATTGATAATTTAAACAATAATTTTTTTCTGAACACCTGTATGAATGATACACCTATGAGTGCAGTTTAAAATTATAGAAACCTAACCACTACTCTATACAACACATTAAAATTGTAAAACAAGGCAAAATTGATTATTTTTTAAAAACGGGTTATGTTACCTATGGAAAATTAGGATTATAGTTTTTTTCTTTGTATACCTGTATAAAAAAAGAACTTATGTGTGCAGTTCGGACGTCTGGAAACCTAACCTCTACTTTATACAACAGTTCAAAAGTGTAGAACTAGAAAAAATTGATAGTTTTTTTGGATGTAGGGCTATGTTACCCACGAAATATTAGAAATATAATTATTTCACCGTACGACAATCTAGATAACAAACCTATGTGTGCAGTTTGAACGTCCGGAAACCTAAGTTTTATTTTATACAAATCTTCAAAATAGTGTAAGTAAAAAAAATTTATAGATTTTTGGAAATAAAGTCATGTTACGCATAAAAAATTTAAACTTTATTGTTATTGTGTAATTGTCTAAAAAATACACGCATGTGTGCAGTTTAGACGTCCGAAAACCTAACCTCTATTCTATATAACACTATTAAATAGCAAAATTTGAAAAAATTATCAGTTTTTATAACTTGCGTAATGTTACCCTTAAATAATTTAGACTATGATTTTTTAATTGTATATCTGTATGAATTATACACATATGCGTGCAGTTTTAAATTATAGAAACCTAACTTCTACTTTATACAAAACTTTAAAATTGTTAAACTAGGCAAAATCGATAGTTTTTTAAAAATAGGGCTATGTTACCTATGAAAAATTAGGTTTATCATTCTGTCTTTATATATCTGTATGAAAAACCCACTCATGTGTACAGTTTGGTCGTCTGGAAACCTAAACTCTACTTTATACAACACTTTGAAAGTGTAAAACTAGAAAAAATTGACAGTTTTTTGGATGTAGGGTTATGTTACCTACGAAATATTGGAAACAACACTATTTTATCGTACAACTATATAGATTACAAACTTATGTGTGCAGTTTAGGAGTCCTTAAATCTTACGTTTATTGAATATAACACTTTTAAATAATAAGAGTCAAAACAATTTATAGATGTTTGGGATTTGGGTCACGTTACGTATAAAAAATTTTATATATTTTTTTTGATTGTATACTTGTTCAAAAAATACACGCATGTGTGCAGTTTAGACGTCCATAATTCTAACCTCTATTTTATGTTACACTTTAAAATAGTGAAATTCAAAAAAATTGATAGTTTTTTAGAAATGGCATAATGTTACCCTTAAAAAATTTAAACCATGATTTTTAATTGTATACCTGTATAAATGACTCATTTATGTGTGCATTTTGAAGTTCAGTAAACCTAACCTCTACTTTATAACACTTTAAAATTGTAAAACTAGGCAAAATTGATAGTTTTTTGGAAATAGGTCTATGTTACCCATGAAAAGTTAGGATCATAATTTTTTTCACCGTACACCTGAACAGATAACACACCTATGTGTGCAGTTCAAACGTCTAGAAACCTAAGCTCTACTTTATATAATACTTTGAGATTATAAAACTAGGAAAAATTGTAGTTTTTCTTAAATAAGGTTATGTTACCCATAAAAAATTTAAACTATATTCTCTTTATTGTATACATGTGCAGAAAACAAAGGCATGGGTGCAGTTTGGACGTTCGGAAACGTAACATTTTCTTTATCGATTACTTTAATATTGTAAAACTAGGAAAAATTGATTGTTTTTTGGAAAAAGTTACACCTGAAAAAGTTGGTTTTTGGTCGTCCAAACTGCACACATAAGAATGTCATCTATACGATATAAATAATATAATCCTAATTTTTTGAGGGTATAACAACCCTATTTCAAGAAAATTATCAATTTTACCCAGTTTTACAATTTCAAACTGTTATATAAAAAAGGGGTTAGGTTTTCGGGCATCCAAACTGCACACATGCGTGTGTTTTCTATACAAGTATACAATAAAAATTATAGTTTATGTATTTTATAGGTAACATTAAAAATTGTCGAAAAACTATATTTTTTTTTAATTTCACTATTTAAAAGTGTTATAAAAAATAGAGGTTAGGCTTCCAGACGTCTAAACTGCACCCATAAGTTTGTACTTGATCCAGGAATACCATAAAATAATAAGTATCCTAACATTTCGTGGGTAACATACCCCTATATCCAAAAAACTACCTATTGTTCCAAGATTTACAATTTTAGTATATTATATAAAATAAAAGTTAGGTCTTTGCACGTCCAAACTACACACATATGTGTGTCATCTGAACAGGTGTACAAGGAAAAATTTGAATCCTTACATTTTGTGGGTAACAGAACCCCATTTCCTATAAACTATCAATTTTTTCTAGTCCTACGTTTTTGAAGTGTTATATAAAGTAACGGTTAGATTTTTGCACGTCTAAACTGCACACATATGTGTGTCATCTATCCAGGGATACATTAAAAAAATCATAGTTCAAATTTTGTCGGTAACATTATCCAATTTCTAAAAAACTATCAATTTTTAAAAAATTTTCTATTTAATAGTGTTATGTAAACAAGAGGCTAAGTTTTCGAACGTCAAAACTGCACCTATGCGTGTGTTGTCCATACAGTTATGTAATAAAAAAACAACAGTTTACGTTTATTATAGGTAACATGACCTAATTTTCAAAAAACTATAAAGTCTTTTTATTTTTACTATTTTATAATGTTTTATAAAATAAAGGTTAGGTTTTTAGACTTCTGAACTGCAAACATGAGTTTGTTATCTGTACAGGTATACAATGAATTAATTATAATCCTTGTATTTCATAGGTAACAGAACCCTTTATCCAAAAAAATCATCAATTTTTTTCCTTGATTTACAACTTTAAAGTGTTATATAATTAATAGGTTAGATGTTCAGACATCCAATCTGGTCACATACGTGTAACATCCATACGGGTATGCGATGAAAAAATTATAATTTGAATTTTCCCTTAGTAACGAAAACCTATTACTAAAAACTATCAATTTTGACTAGTTTTACATGTTCAAAGTGTTATATAAAATAAAAGTTAGTTTTTCAGATGTCCAACCAGCACGCATGCGTGTATTTTTTATTGAGGTATACAATGATAAAACCATAGTTTACATTTTTTATTGGTTATATAACATAATATTTAAATACTATAAATTTTTTTTTCAATTTTACTATTTAAACGTGTTCTATAAATTAAAGGATAGGTTTGCGGGAGTGAAAATCACACTCATAGGTTTATCATCCATGCTGGTATACGATTAAAAAATCATAATTATAATTTTTCATGTTTATCATAACCCTATTTCTAAAAAACTATCAATTTTGCCTAGTTTTAGAATTTCAAAATGTTGTATAAAATGAAGGTTAGGTTTTTGGATGTCCAAACTGGGACATAAGTGTTTTTTATACAGGTATATAATAAAAAAAATTGTTTAAACTTCACATGAGTAAGATAAAACTTTTTTAAAAACTGAATTTTTTTAAATTTCACGGTTTAAAAGTGTTATAAAAATTAAGGTTAAGTTTACGCACGTCTAAACTGCACACAAAGGTGTATAATCCATACAGTTATATGATGTAAAAATTATAATTCTAATTTTTTATGGTTAACCTAACCCTATTTCCAAAAAACTATCAAATTTGCCTATTTTTACATTTTTAAAGCGTTATATTAAATAAAGGTTTCCGATCGTCTATACTGCACATATGCGTGTGTTTTATATAGAGGCATAAAATAAAAAATAAAATAGTTTCAATTATTCATTGGTAACAAATCCCTATTCCCGAAAGACTATAAATTTTCCGTGTTTGACAATTTCAAAATGTTATATAAAAGATAATTTTGATTTCCAGACGTCTAAACTGTACACGTAGCTGTGTCATCAAACAGGTATACGATTAAAAAATTGTGATCCATTCATACAGGTATATGATTAAAAAAAAAAAAATCTTTATTTTCGATGGGCAACATAACCCTATTTCTAAAAAACTATTAATGTTTTTTAGTCCTACTATTGTATAATGATACATAAAGTAAAAGTTGGATTTTCGGACGTCCAAACCGCACAAGCAGCTTTTAAAAAAAGCAAAGTTAACATTGTTCATCGGTATCATTATCCGATTTCTAAAAAACTATCAATTTCTTTAAAATTTTTATATCTAATAGTGTTGTATAAAAAAGACGTTAAGTTTTTAAACGTCCAAACTGCACACGTGCGTGTGTTTTCTATCCAGTTGTATAATAAAGAAACTTTAGTTTACATTTTTTATAGGTAACATAACCTAATTTTCAAAAAACCATAAACTCTTTAATTTTACTATTTGATAATGTTATATAAAATAGAGGTTAGATTTTCAGACGTCTAAACTGCAAACATGAGTTTCTCATCCATACAAGTATACAATGAAACGATTATAATCCTAATATTTCGTAGGTAACATAACCCTTTATCCAAAAAAACTATCAGTTTTTTCTTGTTTTACTATTTCATATGACTATGTGCTCTCGTGCTTACTACCGTGATAAGAGCCCCAACCATACGCTCTCATCTGTGAGGTACAACAAATAACTCATTATCTATCCATACAAGCGAGCCAAAAAAATCGATCAAAATAAATAATCATGATCGTATTTTTTGTTGGGCAATTGAGAATTGGATGGCGTAAGTCAAAGTTAATATCCACTAGTACATAATATTTATACCTATTATATGGACTAGGTAAATCTTGGAGAAACTTTTTGTTATGTCTAACGTGATGATAAGTTGGCCTTGTATGCACCAATATGATGTGGGCAAACAGTGGCTAGTTTTATTTTATCGGTTGGAGGATAGCTGAAGTCTGTTATATCAGAAACTCTAACTTGAAATTACTTTAACCATTGTTTTCTCAAAGAGCCAAATACATACACTTTTCTGTCATCTTGTAGATGTTCTCGAACCATCGTGCCAGTCGTGTTATACGGGAACTTTTCCGACTTCCACCCTAAAACCCTGCATACCAACTATGTAATCCATTTATTTCAATTTTTCATAACCTTCACGTTCAGGAGCAGATTTTTCGTTGCTTGAAAACTTATCTGTAAATTTTTACAACCAAGATTTTTTATCATCATCATCTTTGGTTAAACGTTTTTATACCTAACGCCTGTGATGAATTTGCTAATGGTTGGCTTATGCGACATATCAATTGTTCAAAGATTTTACAATTTTTACGATGTTTTTCCTTCGACTTTTTTTCTGCCCACTTCTAAGCATGTTTCTTCTCAAGTTCTTCCTACTCTGCTTCTTTATCCTTTTCTTTGCTCTGTTGACCTTTCTCCATGATGGATGAAAAATGATGTTAGCAGCGCTATACAGCGATATTACATCAGCTTTTACAGCTTTACCTCAACCACTGTCCTAGAGTTTCTTGACGTCACCACTTATCAAACTGTACTGAACAATGCGGTCATGTAGAATTAAGCAATAGGCTGATGTGTTGCCGGGTAAGTTGTCATGCAATTTAAATTCTAGCCGTTCTACTGGAGCATTTTTTAGCGACTCATTTTGCTTGGAAAAATCAATGACGATTAAAGGTATCTGAGCTATAAAATTGTACGCATTCAAAAAACGTGCTCGATCATTACCATAATATGAATTCTGAAAATTGGCATACATATCATACAACAAAGCAGGCTAATTTTTGTTGTATCGAGGATGAGATTACCGTGAGGATAATATTGCGAATTGAAATAGAGTTTAATGTTTTTTATATTACAATGATCTAGCCTGCTAGCATTACCATTTTTTTGATTCTTGCAATTTATCTGGAAAGCTAATGTACCATAGCGGGGCTTTTCTAACTGATTGGATGTTTTACCGTCCAGTTGTGTTTCGATATTGTGGGAAAAAGTGGATATTCATAGAGTTCATAAGTTCGGAAACTCATGTATATGAACTTATCTTTTTGTAAATAATTAAGTAGACGAATCTTACGAGAATCCGACATCACCACATAAGGCCCAAGCCATTCAAGTTTAGATATTTCTATCTTAAAGTCTTCCCAGCTTCGTGTTGCATCAGCACCCTCTCCAATCACTATTATTGTTTGTGCAACTGTATTCAGATCAGTTCTTGATTTCGTAAGTATGAGTTCAGGTTTCACGTTGACAACAATCTTACAATAGTCTTCGGCAAAACCTAAAATTATTCTGAAAGGAATTAAGACATCAAAGTAGCATTGATCAGTTATACTAAGTGCATTTGAAATACTAATCCAGCCTGTAAGGAACCAAATGTGTAAGAAACTGTGGGATGGTAGTAGACATAGGTTTTGATGCTGAATCGATATACGGATCTCATCACGAATACCATATGTTGCGGATGCATGCGGCTGATGAGCATGAAACTCATAATGCGCGATGGATTATTCAAAGGTGACAGGAGACTGAATGCTTAGAATCTCTTCCATGTCTAATGCAACAAAATAGGAACATGCAAGTTAGTTTTCATCAAGGTCTTTTATTTTTAGTCCAAGACTTTTTAGAAATTGAATATTTTGGCATGTAAGTTGTATTTTCTGCTGATGTGTTGACTGTTTGACTGTTCATCGTCGACTGAGCGCTGGAAAGTATGTTGAACTGCTTATATAGCTTTTATTCGTGTATACGACATCCATTACGGGAAGGGCTAAATGTTCAATCTTACTGTAACGATCTCTCCGCGAAAATTGACTAAATTCCCGTCCTGCTTGACAATGCGTAGCTGTATATTGTCAATATGTCCAACGATTGGTAAATAGATAATTTGTGATGGAACTTTGATGATTTTATAGCCTTGCGGTACAGCTGGAAAAACTTCGTAAATCATGTGATTTTATTTCTCTTTTTATGTAAGCTTCAGTAGTTATATTATACTTGACTCTTAATGCGGTTACCTTAAGAATGGTTGTAGGTAAGTCCGAGTTATGAGTAGCAGTATTTTGGAGAACTCGTTCAGTAAATCCCAACAGACGTCCTGTAAAATCTTTTGGTCCAAAATCAATGGTGTGACTGCAAGTTATAACGCTACAAAGCGTATTATTGTTCGGTTTGATATCAATATGTATATCGTCGGGCTGTA
The DNA here is from genome assembly GCA_030522625.1 of Copidosoma aretas. Classification (NCBI taxonomy): domain Eukaryota; kingdom Metazoa; phylum Arthropoda; class Insecta; order Hymenoptera; family Encyrtidae; genus Copidosoma; species Copidosoma aretas. Next base: position 2,763 of record JAPYYV010012608.1, on the reverse strand, counting down.
AGATAGCGACTAAAAATGACTCAAAATCTTGAATTTCATAGCTTCTCATCAGCGATACTACTACTTGATCTCTACATAAAATTTATTATTGCCTTCGTTTATATTCGGGATTCCATTGAAATTTAAGAGTGCTACTAAGCCAAGAACGTAGTTGTGTTTTGGTGACAACTTAATAGGTATAAAATACTGTCCTTCCAATGCGGAAGAAGTACCAGACAAACTTAGTGTCAATGTTTCTTCCATGACTCTTCAACAGCGAATGATTAATTTCTGACTATGGCACTATCTTATATACTTTTTTCACAGAGGAATTTTAAGCACAAATGACCACAGTTGTAGAAGTTGAAATCTTGATATCTTTCATGGTTATACTTGGCCTTGTTAACTCTTAAGTACAGCATTAAACCGAAAGGTGGCTGTAAATCACCAAAACTGTCGAAGTAAACAACATTATCACCGCGTTTTCGATACGCCAACCAGTGAGTTCCAGGTCCATTTTTATCATCGAAATTGACTATTGCGGTTTCAAGTTAGTTTGATCCATCAGCCGGTAAATTATTTCGCCTAATTACCCTGCAAAAAGCAGGAATTTTCAAACTTTAAGCATACAAATAGGATACTTTAATAAATCAATATTCGTTAAAGCGCTATCAGGTTTTCGATGACATAGCTTGTAAAAAGCAAGATAATGTGAGGGCTTTCTACTGCATAGGCAGACACAAAAATGTGGACTGCTTTTACTTCTGCCAGTCGTACGCTTAAGTATTAAAACACCTTTTGAGGGACAATGTCAATCTGCTAGCTCTATTTCGTCAAGATGAGCTTAATTTGAAACATGTTTATGAGGATCACGTGAACTCCGATATGTCCTATACTCAGTTCAAATATCTCTGCTCTGACTGCTGGAGTGATGATAAATATGGATTCGTTGTGATTGACAAGGATAGACCTATGAACAGCGGTCGATACCGCGAAAGTTTTAACAGCTTTGCTATAAATATACGACGCAAATAGTGCAATGTTCAGTCTACTCCGAGATGTAAATCGTCAACATGTACGAGAAAAAAAAGACGTTTTTGATCAATTGTGAAGGAAGGGGAGCTGTTAACAAGAAATATAGACTACTGAAATTTGGAAAAGATGAGGCTGAAAAAGTACTTAATGAGACTTTTAAACCTATTACTGATCCTCTTCGAGGAATTATTACTTAAACGAGTAAGTGAAAAACCAAAGGAACCATACTGTAATTTATAATTATTTTAATAAACCGCACATCACCCAGCCGCTCAAAGAAGAAAAAAAAATATATTGATGAGGATGATGAAATGATGTTTGAGCCAAGCGATAATGACGATGGCGAAATGGATTTTAATATTCAAAATCAAGCTAATGATACTTTTGTTAATTCATATTTGAAAATAGCTGATAGATATCAATATCAATCAGATAGATTTATTAGATTTAGTGTAGGAAATTCGAATGTACAAGTTCAGAAATTCACCAATCCACTTTGACAATAATAAAATCAGACTAAATGGGTTTAAGTATCCTATAAGCAATCGAATAATGCAGCTACTTGTAAAAAAACACCCTGACACATCCCGCATAACTCAAAATGATTTGATAAAATATTACGCATTCTTAAAAACTTCAAGTAAACACCGAAAAGGATTCAGCAAAATTAGAACCATTCGAACGCATAATCGCAATAAATTCAACAGAATCATAGCTCTGATGTTTGATCTTATTGCTAGTAAAAAGGGGGATCATTGTACCTAACTATAAAATTGCTAGAATACTGCAGCAACAAGTGGATTATGTGCACTGGGACGAACCAAATGAAATGGTATAGCGTCTTCGATTACTTGTAGCAGAAAGATCAGCAGAAAATCCAAGCCATGATAATGAGATAATATCGATTGTCGAAAAGTTGCGTGAGGCTGGGAATATAAACTAAAGCATGCTAGCATTTGCGTCAGTATCAATATTAGCGTCGAAGTGTTCGGACGTAAGCTAGGTAAGACTGAAGGCGATACCCAAGGTCCTCCTGGTCCTCTCAGTGTTAGTTATAAACCCACTGCAGATGCACTGTACGATATTTGATATAAAAGACTGCAATGTTGCAACAGCTATCAACCTAAATGATGTTATGAGTCTTTATACTTTTCTAAAAGGAATAAGAGTTATAACGGATGAGGAAGATAAAACAATCAAAATATTTTACAATTTCAGCAGTGTTTATGCTCGAAGAAAATTCAAACTTGGAGCAGGAAATAAATACCATTAAATAGGTGTTGTCTCAAATCTCCAATATTACTTCGGAAGATGATTCGACAGAATAAATATAAAATTACTTGTATGAAGACTTGAGTCTTATTCACTTACCAACCAATAATAAAGATGGATCTTGAAATGTAAATTGTAGTGTAGAAGCTCCACAAACCAGCTCTTCGGAACTATCCACGTCGAAAGTGTTACATTATAAAAAGATTATAATACATGATAGTAAATGATACCCTAGGCTTGTTACAATGAAGGTCACTAATGCATGCTAATAGTGGTCGATGTATTTTCAAAGTATGCATGGGATGTAACTGTACAGAGATAAACTGCCAAGAATATTAAAGCAGCTATGAAGTCCATATCTGCGATAACCTCATTGTTGGGAGGTAACTGTTGTTGGCGATACGGTTCAATGCAGCAAAGTCCATTGTACTGAAACAGAAACAATTAGTACACTTATGTAAGAGTAAAATAATAAAT
>JAPYYV010012607.1:0-10220 GCA_030522625.1 Copidosoma aretas | reverse complement strand
ATAGTAATTTTTATTAGACAGTATAATAATTTTTGTACGACTGCCTATTATAATTATTATAAAAAATATAATAAAAATTACTATAAATGTTATAATTTGAGTCATCAGACGAGTATGTCTCAGCTTTCCTAAAAAATGTAGTAATTATTAATATACTTATAATAAATTTTTCAACACTACTTCTCTCAGTGTAGAGTACCACGGAATCACTGACGCTCGTGGCTGCTTTATTCATATTCATTTGTTATTTCATTTTCGAGCGAGCATAAATGATAATAATTATCGCCTGTGCTGATTCTTTCTTCCAAAATGATCGTGAAAGCTTTTTCATTATTTTGCGATTCACTGGTTACAACTTAGCATGGAAACAGATACCTACCGCATAATTGCTGTATCAACAATTATGTGTTTATGATTATTAGTAAAAAAAATTGGTAAACATTTAAAATGTTTTTAAATGTACCACATACAACTTTTAGCCTATCGATGTATACATAAAAATATTATTGCCTATAGTTGAACATCTAAATGGCTTCGTAAAGTGTTACGTTGTATTTCATGTTTTAGAAAAGTATCTGCAAAATTTTTAAATTCAACTTCAGTAAGTTCTAGAAATATGACTACTTCAGCGTCTGGATGAATAAAAATGTATATTTAATAGTGTATTTTGTGTGATACACACACAGTTTGTTGAGAAGCAAACTAATTGATTATTTTAAATCGATATTACTCACATACAAAGGCAAGTCCAATGATAATATTAGTCTAACATACTTGGCCGAGCGTAAGAAAAAGGTAGGGAAAAAGATAGGGAATCGAACCAACGTTTCGTCCTAGATCGTTGGCAGGACTCTTTAGTATGGCTACACCAATACAAAACTTTAATCAACATAATTTGTATATAGCCCGAGGTCAGAGTGGGCTAACTCCGAAAGAGATTTCGGTTAAAAGAATGAATCCTACGTCTTATATTCCGTGATACCGTCCTTGTTTTGCCCTAATTGCACAGACGCTTGTTCTGCATGCATGCATGTAGCACATAGGTGCGCGAATTCTATCCTGCGCTGCAAGCGTCTATGGCTAAGATCATTGGCATAGCCATTCTGAAGAGTCCTGCCAACGATCTAGGACAAAACGTAGATCGACTCCCTATCTTTTTCCTAACCTTTTTCTTACTCTCCGCCAAGCATGTTAAGCTAATATTATTATTGGACTTGCTTTGGTGTGTAAGTAGTCTATATTGATTTGAAAAAATCAATTAGTTAAGCTCTTAACAGACCGCGTGCATATTACACAAGATACACTGTTGAATAATATTATTGAGAGCAGAAACAGTTTTTTCAATCAACATAAAAATCTGTATGGTCAAAAGATCACGGCCAAATTCATACTATTAATCTTAACATTCAAGGGTTTTGCTAAATCATTATTTTCAAATAAAACTTTATTCTAAACAACCTTTTACTCCTGATTATTTTGGCTAAGAATCTTAGGAAAAAAGTTACATTATGCATAAGTTTCCAACTAATGTGGTTTTAGTATGACTGGCTCCAGATTATCCTTACTAGAATCTGTGCCATTTATATTTATAAGATCTGTAAGAATGAATAAGGATATGTTCTTTAGAATATATTGATTTTTAAAAAGCCTTCATTGATCAGCAAACTGTTTAATGTTTTGATTACTTAAACTAGTCATTTCCAAATTCAAACTTTAAGATCTAATATTAAATGTGTATATTACACATCAACAGGCAGAAAGTTTTGTTCCGGATATGAAATACACGTTTTATCTAATTTAACTTTACATACTAACCCTGTGGATAGCATATTAGTTTAAGTAATCATGCACTATATTTCTGATGCAATAGTCTGTTTTAAATAGTATTACACAAATGACAAGCATTGGAGATTCATAAAAAACTAATAAGCATTATTAAAATTGTAGGTTATTTTCTAGACATGCTCTAGGAGATGTTTACTATTAATATTAATATTATTATTATTATTTTATGTCGCCTTCTTCTGAAAAATCAAAGTCTCCCTGGTGTATACAGGTTTATTATTTTTTAAGACATAACATGATACACATAACGTATATGCATCACAGGTTAGACAGAGGAGAGCAAGTATTGTACAATACAACGACTACGCAATGTATGCGGGGAAGCAAGAGAGAGAGAGAGAGCCACGAAGATAGCCGACATTATTAATATGTATCAACTTGCACCCTTAGCCTATCTCTATCACTTTATCAAACCTGCGTGTTCAAGCTTTCTGCTGCAGTTGACGTCGACGCTACCTCTTTTTCACTCTCTCTCTCTCTCTCTCTCTCTGCACCCCTCACTGGCCTTTAAATACATGGAAAAAATGCAAAAGGGTCGATATTTATGTCTTTTTTGTGATCTGATGACGAATTTTTCAAAACTGCAATGGACACTTTTCAATTACGAATGGCTCGCATTAAATGAGACCGTAATCTTTCCGTGATTTTTCTTATTTGATACTTTATAGTTCCCAGTTAAGTACAATTCTGAAAAACAAAAACCTATTTGTAGATACAAATATAAATGAGGCAATATAAATATTATGGAATGGCAGGGAAGAAGTATAAAAGTGTCACGGCTGCATGCTATCTTAATTCTACTACTTACCAGCGTGGCGCTACAACGCAGATTATTAAGTTATTATAAATAAATAATGAAAGTATTCAAAAAAATTTTATTAAAGAAATCAATTATGGGAAATCTATACGTTATAATAGCAGGCTTTTTGAGAGCTTCTTTTATTACTCTGATATTATTAGGAACACCAGAGGTTTCTACCACCGTGGTCTTTTCGATCATAACTAATTTAGTCTTAAAATTACTGAAAAAATATGAACAATGATGTAAACAGAGTTGACAATAAGCTCTATCGGCAAGATGGTTTTTATTGCAAAATAATTTTTTTCGACTTTTTTTTGGTTATTATTGATTATCTCAAAAACTGTTGAGTTTCAAGGAAAAAGTTTTCATTAAATGTTGCTCAGACAATGATTCTGCATAGGGGTCAGAATTTCAAAAATTGAAAAAAACATGCGTTTTTGTATGAACAAAGATAAATGATTAAAAAGCCAAAAAATTAAAGTATTAAAAAACAACACTTCCAGTGCTCGAAATTCAATGAAAATTAAGTATGTTGTAGTTTCTGGTTTGCTTAACAATATGCCGCAAGTCCGATAGAAAAATTTATTACTAGCAACCCATTGCAAAATTGTTAATTTGAAAATTCAATTGTTTATAATCCTTGTCCTGTCAGAAATATCGCGATAAAATTTCAGGGAATAGATAGGTATAGAGAATACCTTTAATCCCTTCAAATTTTAGATTTTTAACGAAATGAACAAAAAAGTCATTCACAAAAAACCGATTGCTAAATACCTTATTTTCGTGAATTTTGATAATTGAGTTTTGCAACCAAATTTACTTTGTTCCTGTTATTTTTTCATGAATTTAAAGAAAAATGTTTTCTGTAGGACTAGTAGGAGCCAAGATACGGTATTTTCACTTTTTTAGCCGTAGCAACCGCCCTAATTATTATTTTGATTTCGTACCCTGCCCATCCCTTTTTTAAATGCTTACTATATACGAGAAAATTTTTATCCGATTGATTCCATTGACCCCTTCGCCGCAAATAAAAAATCAAGTGAACGAAAATACGCACAGATATTGCCGCCGCCCGCGCCGCTCGCTGTGAGCCGAGCACACCGACGCGACGCGACGGCACCCAAGTCGACCCAAAGCGCCATTTCCGCTACGTAAACGCCACTGCGCGATATTTTCAGATGCATAATTACTCGGTGGAGTTAGCGCTTCGGGTCGTCACGGGCGCCGTCCCCGTCGGTACGCCCGGCTTGCAGTGGGCGGCACCAGCAATTTCTGAGCGTATTTTCGTTCACTTAATTTTTTGTTTGTGGCGAAGAAATTGATGAAATTGATTAGGGAAAAGTTTTCTCTTGTATAGTTAACATTCAAGAAGGAAATTAGCCGGGTCTAAAATCAAAATAATAATTAGGGCGGCCGCTATACCTATCTATTCCATGAATATTTATCGCGATCTTTCTGGAAGGACAAATATTATAAATAATTTGAATTTCAAATGAACAATCTTGTAATGCGTCGCCAGTTGCCAATTTTTTGATCGAACTTGCGGCATATTGTTAAGCATATTAAAAACTACAGCATACTCGATTTGAATAAAATTCCGAGCACTAAAAGTTTTGTTCATTAACACTCCCAATTTTTGGGCTTTTTTGTCTTTTTCTTTTGTTTAAACAATAAGATCAATATTTTTGATTGAATTTTTCCGAAAAACTTTTATTTAAAACTGTTTTGTAAATACTTAACAGATTTTGAGATAATGAATAATAATTTTAAAAAAGCAGAAAAAAAATTATTTTGCAATGCAAAACCATGTTGCCGATCGAGCTCATTGTCAAGACATTTTTACGTAGTAATTTTAAGGCCAATTTCGTAATGTTGGAAAATACCACGACTTTTTGCAATTTTTAAGGCTCTGGAAAGCCTACTATAGTAAATATCGACATTAAATTGATTTTATCATGTCAGAAAAACTACTAACTACGAAGTATTGACCATAACAAATAAAAATTAGTCATTATCTGATTCTTTTCTTCAAAACCAGGTACAGAAATTCTCCACGTAATATACTATAAGTTGACCGCGAATTTCCTGAAGTATAGCCGTACAAAAAATACTGCAGATTATGTTCCAACCCATACTCATTCAAATAAATTATCTAAATATGGTAATCCAATGTTTTCTTCTTTATTACTATCATCAGGTGATTTAGGTCGGATTAGACATTATTTTATAAATCCGCACGCAAAAATTGCAAAAGTATTAATCCTACATTACTATTTATCGTTATTTTCTTACAAAGTAAAAAATCTCCAAATTAATTTTTTTCAAGAGCAGAAAAATTGATCCAACTATTTTTTGTAAGTGCTCACATTATGGTTAAAAGTGATCAGATAAACTTTTTAGAAAATATTCAAAAAAATTAAATATCAAATATTAACAAGGTTTATTAGATCATATTACGAATAGTGCAACAAACAAGATACATTTTCACATAAAAGAAAAAATTATAACTCTTTATATTTATTTATTTATTCATTCCTGTACAGATTTAAGCATCCTTTTACATTCTTATATTTTGTATTGACTTAACTTAAAATTAGGTTTCCATTCTGCGGTCTCTGATTTAGCCAAGTTTTCAAACGATCTTATATATTTACATAAATCATATACCGGCTCCCCTTTTAATATTCTCAATAGTTCCCTTCTACATGTCTCTGCGTTACCATTTAATTCTATACTCCTAATTGATCTTATTATTTCATTTCCTATCTTTTTTCCTGCCTCTTTACATAGCCAGATGTGTTCTATGCTCTCTTCTATTTCATTGCAGAGCCTACAGTCTAAGGCCTTAAATCCTTTCTCTTTCATCCTTCCTACGTTCTCGCATCTTAGTCTACACCGTTGCTCTTTCAAATCCCCTGATAAATTTTTTTTTTCCTGATATTTTTGCCTTTCCGGTTTTTTTTTTCTTTATAAATTTACAATAATTCGAGTTTTCCATCCCCTTCCAGGTTTTCTGTATTTCTAAAATGATCGAAATCTCCCTTTGCTTTATAAAATTCTCATTGATTTTTTCAAGTTTACTTCCCCCAATCGCCTTTTTTATAAGCTCTATCGTTTCCCCATCTCCTACTTTTTTATTTCCTGCTTTAACTTCTTTTCCCTATTTGGTCGGATTTTTATTGATTATGGAATATATGTATGGAATATACGTATGTTTGATGGAAGCCATCTGCTGTTTTTCATTTTTAAAACGTGTAAAAAGTAATTTCCTGCTATTTTCCTAATATCTTCTTCTATACAAACTCTTTCCGCCTCCATTTTCCATATGTATTCTGGTATGTTTACATTTAAACCCAGTATCATTTTTTGAATGTACCCTCTATTTTTTCTACTTGTTTTTTTATTTTTTATCCTCAAGCCTCTGCTCCATATAAGCAGCCTGATCATATTACTGAACCCATAAGAAATAATCTTCGACTCAAACTATTTACCTTAGCTTTTTTGCTTAAGCCCCAAACTGCGTTAATTGCACTTTGCATCTTGCCTGCTGTTTTCTCCTAGTGTCTAGAAAAGCTGTTTTTGTTGAGAACCACACTCCTAGGTATTTATATTCATTTACAACTTCTAGTAACTCCCCTTTAAATTCAAATTGATCTTTTCCTATCATTCCTCTATTCCTAAAATTTAAAACTTTAGTTCTTTTTGTGTTCACTTCCAGCCTGTTTTTCGTACTATGTTTATCCAAGTCTTTTAACATTGGCTTTGTATCTTCAGGATATTCCGCGCATAACACAACATTATCAGCAAATTTTGCCACTCAGCTCGTTTCTGCTTATTTTATCCATAAAATTTCTTTATCTATCGTATCGAATGCTGTTTTCAAACCTATGAACTCAGCGTACAATTTATTGCCTCTTTCCTTTAGCTTATTTTCAATTAAACAATTTAGCACGAATATATGATCCCTTATTCCTATTTTTGCTCTAAAGTCGGCCTGGCTCTCTTTTAATATAGTACATTCTTCTACTCATTTTTTTACTCTTTTGGCCATTATGCTCACTAATATCTAGTATCTTACATTTAATAACGCCACCCCCTGTAGTTTTTTTACATCATCCTCCTCCCCTGCCTTGTGAATTGGATAACGTCTTGCTATTTCCCACCCATCGAAAATTTGTGTTTTTATCCATAGCCCATCAAGTATATTTGTAAATTTAATTATCCAAATCGTTGGAAGATTTTTGAAAAATTCTTCCTCAATTTCATCCGCATTTGCCACTTTCCCGTTTTAATTTTTCCAAAGACTTCCTGTACTTCAGCGATCGAAATATCCTTCTCAAAATCCTCCTAAACTTTACTGTTGTTCCCTACAGCCTCCTTTAGCTGCCTGTATAATATGCATCATTTTTGTCTCCTAACAAATTTTTAAAATAGTTTTTTCACGCTTTGTTTATTTCAGTCCACTTTTTTTTCTTTTTACTTTAAATTTTTCCATTGCTTACCAAAACTCATCCAAATTTTTGCTTTTTGCTACTTTGTTTAGTTTTTCTTAGGCTTTTTCAATTCCTACTTCTCGGATAATTTTTCTTAACCTTTTCTTTTCAGCCTTTAAATAAATTTTTGCACTCTGTTTTTCATTTCTTAACCATTTTTTGAGCTTCCTTGTAACTATACTTTTTTGCTTAACTATCCTGTAATCCTGTTTATTAATTTTGCAATTTTTTCCCTCTTGTTATCTCACCATTTTTAGATCCTCTGCTACCTGTTTGATTATAACTGGTATTCTATCCTATTTATCGCTGATATTTATTCCACTTTGGTTGATTATTTCATCTCTATTTTCCCCTCCTATCTCTTCTAATCTGTTTTATACTTATTTCTTTTAATTTATTTCCATTGAGTATCATATCATGATCCACTACCCCTTTTACTTCCTCCCTTTATCGTTTAATAATGCTGATAATTTCGAAGGTCACCGGTAGATGATAAGACTTACTTCTAGTTACAACTTGTATTGTTTGAACAGCACTATAGCCGTCCGCCTTTAATTCTAATAGTAAATCAAGGGCCGATCCCTCCTGTTTTCCTATATAAGTTACCTTCCCGTCCCAATCCTCCCTTGTATATCAATTTTTTATTACTAATCCTAGGTTTTAACAAACTTTTAACAATTTTCTTCCTTCACTATTTAGCACTTTATTCTCGGACCTTTTTGGCTATAAATATTAGTGTCAATTTCTATCTATTTCTCTTCTATTCTAGCATTTGAATGTCCCGCAATTATAATTCTGTCCCCTTTTTCCATTCTTAGTTTAATCTGAATTTTTAGTTTTCCTATAGTTATTGTCTGTGTCTATAATTATACCCTCACTTTTTATACTTATGCCATATTCCCATTTACTAATTTAAAATTCCTTTAATTTTTTGCCTACACCTACCAGGATACCCCCCTTTGCCTGCGGCTTTCCCTGTCCATACATAATTTTTACTTCAATAGTTTATGCACTCGTTTTTTTTCTTGCTTTCTACTCATGATTCTTTGGTAAGTACTATATCAAATTCTTTTATAAAATTTTCCGCTATAACTAAATTATTAAAGCCTGCTACATTCTAGGATACAATTTTAATCGTATCGCTTCCCCACTTACCTATACCCATATCCAACGCAAGATCTTCTTGCTGCTAATGCACTTCATCCTCTTCGTCAGCTTTCCTGCTAGTGCGATTTTTCAGCCTACCTCTACATTTATGCCAGTTGTACCATACTGCTTTCACTTGGATTTTTATGTATCCCAGCTTTACTGACAGTCCATTTTTTGTTTCCTCCTCCTGGACTCATCTTAGCCAGTCCATTACTATTTTCTCCCGATCTGTGTAGTCATTTTGGATACTTATGCCGATGTTTTCAAGCCTATCTTTTCTTTTTAAAATCAAAACTTTATTTTGCATAAATTCCAGTTTTAACAGTACTTTTGCTTCCAGAACTCCCACCTCTTTGATAAAAATTGGCACTCGCGTGTCTCTCCAGCTATATTAACTTAATATCAAAGCAAAAATAATAGCCAGTAAAAATAATAAAATTTTCGTGTACCAGACTACATCATGTTCCCAAGATAATTGTTCTTTACCATTCTATATAAACAATAAATATCTATAGTGTTAACACTTTAAATGACAATGAATAAATTTTAAGTTCAAAGTTTTGATCAAATAGCTTCATATTTAAGTAAACCTTTATCTTCTTATTAACAAGTATACAAAGCATTAAGTAGATGTAAAACTCCTATAAAATAGTAATGCAATGTCAATTATGTGATAATAACAGTATTGCAAACATTGTTCGGAAATAAATTTTTTAAGATAAAATATGAATATTTTGTAATTTGATGCAAAAAAATGTAAAATATAATAGTTTCCAATAAAAATTAACTATGATTTATTTGAAATTTGTGAAAAATAGTTTTATATTATATAAGAATCAAAGTAAACATGTAGACCAATTAAGCATGTTATACGATAACAAGCGCTTTAAGATGGATGCAATTGAAAGTCCAGTATTTTGAACAAACATAAATGACCATTAAATTAGAAGCTAAATCATTTTGTCAAAATTGATGGTTTGCATTCTCTTTTGCATTGAGTCAAATTACTGAACCTAAGAAACAGCTATGAGGCAATGTGTATAAATTCATATGTTAAAAGTATATGTATATATATAATATGTTAAATACATGTATGGATGTAAAACATTTTTTCAACTTGCTAATAACCAATATAAATTTCTGGTAAGTTCCTATTTCATCAACCTAGCAGCACTGATAGATATTTATTTTACATGCTGAATCCAGAAAACTACTTTAAAAACAGCACTGCTGAATGATCTCTGCAATATACAATGAAAAAATTATTAAAATTTTCTCCCAACTAAAAAGGAATTTTTTAATGTAAATAAAAGGGGAAACATATTTATACTCAAAATCAGTAAAAAAAATATCAGCAAGATGGATAAAAATAATATATCAAGACTTGATTTCTAAATAAGACAGCACAAAACACATATAATACAATAAAAGTATATAATTGCAATGAAATATTTATAACTAAAAAGAAAGTAAAGGTGGGTTATAGGGACGAGTGCAAGAATTCTTCAAAATGTATTCGCTACCAAAGATACTGTAGAATTAAAAAAAATTTGTTTGATCAAATTACATTTTGATGAATAAAAGTTGACAGTTATCACAATGATTATAAGAAAATAGCAGTACAAGTAAGTTCAAGCGAAAGATATACTGTGTAATATGCTCACAAATTCAGTCTTTATATTACAGTATCCTGGCCAAATTTTTTATGAATAAATTAAGATTACAATTTAAAAAAAAAAAGAATTAATAAATAAACAAATGTTATATGTACCATAAATTGAGATGATTAATAAATAATACGTGAGTAATATACGTAGAAAAAGGACAGGGGCCTAAGGTAGATGTCCGTATTGTGAGACAGGTTCGAGCGTACCCTTCGGTTAAATAAGGAGTTAAATAAGGATTTAAAACTTTAAAATGCTGTAGAATGT
>JAPYYV010012606.1:0-10221 GCA_030522625.1 Copidosoma aretas | reverse complement strand
TTTCGTTTATATGAAAAAAGAAAAAATACGTGTCTAATATTTTTTGATAACCTACCTGACGGACCAAATGGAATTTTTCATGCAAGGACCCTATTATAAAAAACTTATACATGTATATTATTTGCATTACTTTTACTGATTAAATCGTAAAAGTTTACTAATTCCGCAGTAAACAGCGAAATAGTCCAATTTCAACTTATTTTCCAGTAAAATAAAGTTGATTTTACGAAAAAGAATTTTTTTTACTAATTCCTCAGTTGTATTTTACTGTTTCATGAGTAAAATTGAAATTTACTTATTTGATAAGTAAAAATTTAGCTGATTCAACATAAGAGAGTAAATTTGTATTCTGACCAAAAAAATTCTTTTCATTATAATATCTATATTTTGAATTATTTTAAATCGACACATTAAAAAACTATTTTTATCAAAATTTATTGTTTTTACCTACAAAAAATTTTTTTTACTAAAATAAAGTTTGTTCACTCATACGATTGATGCATCTACATTAAATATTTATGTATGTCAACTAAATTATTCGAATTAAAATTCTTGTCACTCAAAATAATAAAATATTAATTGCAATAAATAATTATAAAATATTATTAAGTATCCTCCATCATAACAATTAAAATTGAAAAAATATTAGTCTATTAAACTAAAACAAACCATCTATAATGCTTACTCTCTTCGTTAAAAAACTATCGTAATTTGAATGTATTAGAAATAATTACATGATCTTAATACATATCGTTAGTAAATTCTATAAATTATATATTTTATTATGAGATAGAGTCAACTCAAAAAATCGTCAAAATAATACGAATAAAATAAACACGTGAGTACATTTTTTTTTTCTTATTACAAACTTGTAATTTCATATGGATTCAACTTGAAAGAAAAAAAAAACATTCATCAAAAGAGAAAAAAATCCAGTAAACTTGCGATGGGGAGCGTTTAATTTAAAAAATTATTTTTTGAAAGTATACCATATATTTGATTGACATTTTTATTTAATTCATTACAAAAAATTTTATAAAGCCTCTAATCAATTTGCTTAATGTATTTATATATCTACAGATAAATTATTTGATTCAATTTTGTAAATATTCCAAATGAATATTCAATAAACTTGAATTACAATTCCTAGAGTTCATACGATTATAGTATCTTGAGTAGCTATTTTCTTGAAAAAAATGTTTGATGTTGAAAAAAATTCAATAAACACATTTTAAAATTATATTATGCAGTTTTCCATTTCAATGTAAAATATAAAATAAAATATGAATGATCATCATAATAATTAAATTTTTATCACATGTTTTTTTATAGCGAAGATCTACATATTTATTTTTGATTGTTCTTTTATTTGTTTAAAAATATACATTGAGAAAAATTGCAGACCTAAATATTTGGGTACTTATAACATCTAAATAGTTCAAGTTAATTCGATTTGTCAGGTATATATTAGAATATAATTTAATTGAAGGTGATTCATTTTTAAAATAAATGATACATATATGCATTTAAAATTTAAAACGTTTCATATTATGTAACTAGTTTTTATTTTTAGTAAAATAAATTTTAAAACATTGAACAATTTTGAAATCGCGTACAACCTTTATTTAATATAGTCTTTTCAAATAAATACATGAATATTCAACGCATGATTAGTGAATTGTTTTCCCAAATGATACGTTAACTTCAAAAAACTGAGATTCTTATAGATTAATTACTCTAGTGTAAGTGTATGCACACAATCATATTGTCTTGAAATAAACTTATTTGAAACCAACGAAATAATTTTGTGAGATAAGGCAATATAAATATTAAAAATTGATACATACAATTGCAAACAAAAATTACTTTAACAAATGAATGTTTGACACACTGAAAAATGCACCTGTAAGATAAAAAAAATTGCTCTGTTATCGAACATACTATCAAGGCATATCTCTAATCGTTACTTATTTTCGAGATGTTGACCTAATATTTCATATATTGTGAATCTCTTGCATTAGTAAAAAACAAATCCATTTAATAAATGTGTCTAACTTTTTTAATTGCGGAGCAGGATTCATTTTTACATACATATCTTTATATTAGAAATCAGATCAAAAATTTATTATTTAAAGATGTTTTTATGATTTCTTATGTCACTGAGTGATAAAATTTATTAATTAAACTGAACAACAAAATTTTTACTATATTTATTTTATCAGTATCAATCATTTATTAACTATAACAAAGCATAAAATATTAATGATTGCAGTTTTTCTGATTTTTCCTCGAACGTAATTTAGAACCACATATAAAACTTTTATAAAATATAAAAATTGTACGGGTCTCGGATTATTGGTCCACTAATTGCCGTTCTATAATAAAAAACTCAGCTTGATTTTGACCAATAAAAGAATTTTGTTTCTAAGACTCCATTGATTTCAAATGTGTATTCACAAAACACGTATCAAGAGTTTTAAATATCTTTCACTCAATTAAAAATAATCTGATAATTTGTATGGGTGATAATTTAAATATTTGCGCTCCAATTATATTTGAACAAACAGTGAATATGATGGATTTTAAAGGATATTAAATAAAATACTTGTATGCGGCTGCATAAAATGCATGTATACTATGTAATAAAAACTTGCTATTTGGCTTGAAGTATTAAAATGATAACTATAGATGAATATGATATTTGATACAATTTTACGAATCGAAGAACTATCCAGGGCAACGTGACGATATAACATAAGTATCAGTAGCTGTTATCAGCTAATTTAAATGCACGTCAATTGTAAAATAATTAGACATACACTCTTTCTACTTAATAGTTGGTTTTTTAGTTGAATACATATATATTAGGGTGTCCAAAATATAAAAATTTTTCAACTTACTATGCTATTTAAATGGAAAAACAAAATGTGTCTGGTGATACGAGTTAACTTTATAATTTTTTGATTTTCAGGCAATGAATTTTTATTTTTAGATGCAACGAAGAGTTTGGAAAGGGTAAATGATCAAAAACTTGAATTTTGTAAATAACGGACACGATAATATATATATAATGTTTTGTTTTAAATTGATTTCCGATTTTGAGTTGTTAAAATAAATAATCGTATCTTTTCAAATGTAAACAAGATTTTCATATAAATATTTTTTTATGTTCATAAAGTGCTGATTTATAATAAAAAACTTTCAAGAAACACAGACGAATATTAATAAAGTGGAATAATTCTTGTAACGCGAAAATATATCCGCTTATAATGAGCATTTTTATTTTAATAAACTATATTTTGTTGTATTCCTCTGAGAAACATTATTGTTGGTTTGAATGATTATTTTCAAGTTTTATAAATTACGTTATTTATAGCAACCAAATTATTACCAATTCTGAGAAAATATTTATTCGTTATAATATACATAGTACGTACTGATATAAATCTTTTTTTTTAAACAAATTTTTACCACCATCTAAATAAAATAGATTAAATTGGGTTTGCCACGTTCTACTTTATTGAAAAGTTCTTGAAAAGTAAAATAAAGGTTAAATTAGGGCTTATGTTACAAATATTTTTTTGGACACAGAGACCGGAAAAACTAAGTTGTTATTTTTTTTTTAGGTTGCCTTGACCTTTGATCGTGTTGAAAAAAATTCGACTTATGAATAGTCACTCATACAATACTAATCTATTTTTCTATCTTTTTGTTGATCAGTATGGACGAAAAAAAAAATAGAAAAAAGAATAACTAATTTTTTAGAACCATTGTGGTCTAAAAAGAAATATTCGGGGCATAAGACCCGATTTCCCCTTCATTTTACTTTTTAATAAACATTTTCAGCATAAATAATGTGAAAAAAGCCATTTAAGTCCATTACCGAATCATACTATTTTAGAGGGATTAGTGGTACAGTTTTTGAGAAATTAAATCCCAAAGTTGATCGTTTGTACACAGGTTTTTACAGAACTGCGGATGCCATATGGATATTGTTTATCAAGTGTACATTGACCGTTCACTTGAGAATTTTTTCAAAAGCTACAGTATTATTTGTAATTATGGTACACATGTTATATTAATATTTTATATGGCCAGTGTTGTCGTTCAAAAGATATAGTAATTCAAAGTATGAACGCAATGTCATTATAGCAACGATAGGAATAAAGGATTTCATACAAATTCGGTTTTGAAGCACTTATTTTTGGTTTATTTACTTATCTAATTAGTATTATTTTATACTATACATATTATAACGTGATTTGTATGATTTTCCAAGAATAACTGCACTTAAAAAGTTTTTGTATTGAAATTAACTTTTAAAACATACAATACCGTAATCACCTCTTTAAGATAATTAACTGTTTGAACTTTAATATACTAGCATGTATGTAGTCTAAGTAAGTAGTTTATTTGTATTAAATAAATTTGCTTTAGGTATGACACTATTTAATATTCATTTGAATGAAGTAATTCGTATTGAATATTCGTAAGTACTTTTTTATGTACCATATGAATATTATTATTTACCGACTATTAATACGTCTTGCTTAAGTCGCACTGTTTATTTTTAAGTTTGATTCTTGAGACATTCAAATACTTAAAGTTTCTTACGTACGCAGACTACATATTCTGTACTTATAGGTACAAAACCACTTTTATCCAACTATGTCTATGTGAACACGTATACTTATACCGTATTCTCGTTTCAGTTTTTACATACAACCTAGCACTTGTATTTAATATGAGCTCAAGATTCATTCTTTTGATTATTATGTTCTTTGCTGTGCGCTTTAATTATTTACCCGTGTGAGTGCGAGATTTTTCAAGGTGATACAATATAGCATGCACACAAGCCTTTGTGTCGCTCCAAAATCATTTATAGTGGAACTGAAAAAGCTGTGCGGCGCTATAATCTTCGAGTTTCTGAGTTTTTGTCCTTTATTAAAAGTATTTTTAATCGTTTGACAAAGATCAAAATAACTTAGATTATTTTTCAAAGTTTTTAAAAATGATCAGAAATGGTCTTAATTTTTTTTTTTTTTTTAATTTGACGAAATTACGAGAGGTACACAATCATCAAATCTCAAAGGCAAGCGCAACCGAACAAAGGTCGCGCTAATTGCATTCTTTAACTGTTTCCGTTCTTTTGTCACATTCGGTCGGCACTTGAGATATTACTTTTTTCTCATTAAAAAAAATTTTCATTTTTGAATTCATAAATATTTTCCCATAATTTTGTCGGTTTTAGTCATAATTCTTTACGCATAATATCCCGAACTCCAATTATATACTCGGATTTTTCAAAGTCCAAAACAGATTGATCTTTCCAAGTTTTTAAATCTGTCTCACAGTGATTATTCTTATTTGTCTTGAATATCTGAAAAAGTACCATTTTTCAGGTACATATTTTTAAGATCTCAAAAACATTGCATTTTTACCGCCGAGGTACAAGCATAAATTATGACGGTGGATTTTTTTCAACATGTTGAAATCAAACCGACAGTGGCATTGAAATCAAGAATCGATCAAAGTCAGAAGGAACTCACGCGTTTTTACAAAAAAAAACCATCACTCTGCGTCATCGTCTCCTTAAAAAAAAAAAAAAATCCACTCATAGCCAACGAAAATAAACCAAGATTCGACGTAGTTATAGCAAAACACCAGTATTGTCGCACACCTTTTTTTCACGCAGTAACAAAAAGTGAAGCGAAACTCGATAACCATAACCTATACACAACCGCACTTGATTGGGGAAAAAAAAAAAAAGAAAAAAACACCCACTCCGCAGCGCATCAGCATGCATCATGAGCAAAACAAACAACAGAATCGCCAGCAACTCGTGCGCCCAGTGTATATCCCCGCACTACCAGGACAACAAAGCAAACTGTCCTCCGTTCGGCTCGCCAAATCGGTCCTTCCCCATGCACATTGGCGATACGCGTACAATAGGTATGTCATGTTTGATGTTTCTCGCTCTCTCTCTCGGTGGACGCGGGAGCGGTGAGACGGAGATATCTTAAAAGCGGCCAGTAAGTACAGGCACAAGGCGTCAAACCGAAGGCGGTGTGCAGTGCCGAGCGCGGCTCGAGCTATGCAGCCTATAGAAGTGATCCTTGCACTGAAAGGAGCGGCGCTCGGCACACATACGACAACCATGCATTTGCGCCTCATCGGGATCTGACATGGGAGTTCGAAGCGCTGGAACCCCCACCACTGATGCTGCGGTGGCACTCGGCGGCCATTTTCATACATGTATGGGTGCACTTACTGGTGATGTGAAAAACAAGTGTGGCTCTCACTCACAGGGTAAAGGACAACTGGATGTGGCAGTTTGCAGTACCACCTATATCATATACGCGTGCGTGTGAAATGAGTGTGCACGTGTATACAGGTCGCGTGCTTTGCGACTCTTGCGAGCGTTCCTCTTCGAGCCGGACGCAAAAATACACACATATATATACGTACGAAACGCATGTACAGAGCTCTTAAATTGCGTGCAAGCAGCCTGTCGCTTCCTCTCTCTGTCGACTCAACTTTGCCCGCTCCTTCGTGCTTTTGCGTTGCGTGTACTTATGAATCATTGCTGTAATATGTTGCGATTGCAATAAAATCATATGTCCATCGGTACAGTTGCATCAATGAAGAAATCCAAATGTGTTGGATCAAATGCACAGCCTTTTAAATTCAAATTCAGCGAAAAAGGGAGTTCTCATGAAAAATGGCGCGTCTCATGCCGCCCATCGGAATTTCCCACAAAGATGCACTCAATCGAGGATGTTGTTGAAATGTTTTCATCAATAGACAATTAATCCACGGGAAACTGCAGTGTGAACAATATGATGAGCCAACGAAAAGTTCACAAGCCAACAATATGATTTTATCTGCCTGCGTTGAAAAAAAAAAAAAACCCATTGACATCAACCTTGAGTGAGAAGCGCCTGCAGTGTCGTCTCCGGAGAGTGCATCGAGTGGAAAAGCGGCCTTGGAGACATTTTTCTAGCCTTGGGGCATTAATTGAACACGTACACCTTCACCTGCACGCGGAGAAAAGGCAAGAAGAAAAAAAAAAGACAGAAGACTGGTCCAGCAGCGGTGCAGCGTAGCCGAACGATGCCGCTTTCACGCGTCGATCGTCTCTCCCTTTCTCGCAGAGTTTCATGCGTCTGTATTAATACGCGCATGTTCATCGCATGCACGTGAATCGCACCTACGAGTGCCCACGAAGACGTGAAAATTTTTTTTTATTTTCTCCTCTTTGCCCTCCCACCCTCCGGCTCCTGCTCTTTACGAGAGGAGTGGCGCGAGTCCGTGCGCCGAATTCCCGTATGGCTCAAGGCAAGTAAACCGATTTTCGACCTTTCCTGCGAAATCGCTGCCCTGAAAATGTGAGAATGTTTTTTTCTGAATATTGTTATGAATGTTCACCGAACGTACGCGGGGACGTACCTCATTACACCTGTCGTTTCAAAATTTTGTCGACAGATGCGAGTCTCAGGACGAATTTGATATGCGTGAGTATTGTGGAAGGTGACGTTTTGTGAACCCTATCGCAAGCGCTCGTGATTAATACATTTTACAGCCATTCATTCATTTGTTAGTTTATTTATTTAACCGTCATTCATGTATGCGGGGTATTTTACGATTTTACCAGCATGCTTCAAAGGCTGAACTAGACGTAGACTTGAAAGGGGTTTTTAATTATACTGTTTGTGATCAAAATGAGTTATAATTTGTTGGGCCCTGCTGGATCAGCTGTAAAACCACATGAACTTGCAAAAGTATTTTCCGAGGAAATTTTAAACTTGACCAATTTTTGGGCCATCACTTGAACAGCATCCAAGCCTTGGAAATGTTTTCTTTGCTCCTCTAAAATGCATAAAAATGTCATCAAAGTTGATGACTTTGAGATACTGAAGCACGGAAAAAATTGAAATGCCTTGTTTGATTTCCATGGAGGTGACACGCGTCGTCAAAAGTCGATATTTCTAAATGAGACACGAACCCGTCACGCTAATTCAAACACTTTTTTTTCATTTAAAACTAATGCTATCATTTTTTATAATCTAGATTCTGTTGCAACATTTTAACAAAAAACCCTCTTACTTATTTTAAAAAGTTTTTAAGACAAAATATCCAGGATTAACGTTTCAATCACTGGGATATGAAATATATTTTTTTTTGGTAAAATGATCGATGTACCTTCTTGTTACATATTGTTAAGAAATTACAAAATGTATTGAAAAATCGTAAAACATTCCATTTTTACGTTTCGTTTTCTAGGTTGTGGCTCATTGCAGATGATAACCGAATATTACTCAATCGGCGCTAACGTGACTCAATCTTTGTTATTTGCATGAAGTGTGAACTTTCATTTTTCGCACGAACTCACTTTTTTGTTGATTTTTTTCATTAATGATTGATGGTGATCATTTACTCTTATGTATAGTTATACATGGGTCATTTCACAAAAACCGCGATCTTACTCATATTATAAATGCGAAAGTTTGTGAGTTTGGATGTTTGTAACTCAATTACTTTAAATTTGTCATAGATTTATCATATGATTTTATCATATTAACCTATAAACATCAAAATGTTGCGAGTTTTTAATTGCAAGCTTTCAGCAGGCTTTTACTATTTTTGGCCGAGAACACATAATATGACCTCTTCAAACATAGAAAACATAAAAATTTAAGTAAAATTGTTGTTTTTTCTCAATATTATAAACAGAGTTATTTTTATAATAATAATAATAATAATAATAATAATAATAATAATATGGCTATCAGTACACATAATCATTCATCTTTAATTAAGAAAATATTTTTTGTTATCAACAACTGGAAAGTTAGATTTCGTCGGTTTTGCTCGGCCATAATGTCACGCATGCTATAGGATATCAAACTTGCTGGCCGTGGGTTGTGTAATATTTTTCTTTATCAAAGGTGGAAAGCACATTAAATTATTACTATATATATTAACAAAAATAGCGTTGTTTGCTACTAACTCCTGCTTGGCAATATAAATATTTATATCTACTACGACTAAATATTAGAAGATTTTTGAGCCGCTTATGGCACCAATGTATTAACTTTTTGATTTTTATTCGCTGCACTATTCAAAATTTTAAAATATTGGACGCCTTTCCTTGTACTATAGCATGATTAAAAAAAAAATTTTGAGAAAGAACTTAAGGTGGAAAATCAGTAGATACGAACAAATCAAACTTTACTTGAGTTTAAAATATTTTATGGACTAACTTTTTTCATCCAATTAAAATTTGTTTTAATTAAGGTTATCTAAACTAGTTTTTAATATAATCAAGTTCAAATATCACCTTTTAACGTACGTTGTAATGGGGTACAGCTACAACAACTTTAAAGACATACGTAACAAATCAAACTATTTTTATAAAAAATACTGGACAAATCTTCAGAATTTCTACTTTATGTCAGTTTTTTCAAATTATGGTATGAATGGACAAAATTAAAGGTAGTTTATTGATGAAAATTTTTCACATTACAAAAGCATGCAGCCATAACCTACATACAAGGGTCAATAACAAATTACTATACATTGCTAATTGTCCACCTTAAGTGACGCTACATTCGTAAAACCGACTTATGGCTCTTTTAAATTAGACACAATAAGTAGTTTTGTAGAATGAAGGGATCAACTTTGGGGGCAGTATCGCCGTGAGTATATCCGGGTATAATAAGCGGTTGTTATCGTCATGAACTTAATCTAGGTGGTTTTTCAAATTATCGATTAGAAGACTACAGTATACGAAGGTGCCTGGTAAACATATGTGTAAAATTGAATTTTGTTGCAAAATTTCGAATCGGGGCTTTAGAATTGAAAAAAAATACCATTGCAGTAATGACAGACCTGTCATTTACCGTAACATTTTTTTGAAATTTTTGAAAAATTTAATTTAAATTAACAACAAATGACAATAGAGCGAGGCTCAAAAGTTTCCAGGTAGTTTGGACATTACATAACAAACGGAAAATTACACAACAATTCTAAACACTTAATTCCGAAAATGATATTGTACGCATCAGAATAACCCATTTTTTGTGAAATTACCCAGATATTACGTGTACACTGAGAGAAGTAGTGTTGAAAAATTTATTATAAGTATATTAAAAATTACTATATTTTTTAGGAAAGCTGAGACATACTCGTCTGATGACGCAAATTATAACATTTATAGTA
>JAPYYV010012605.1:0-19102 GCA_030522625.1 Copidosoma aretas | reverse complement strand
ATGCGTGTGCATGTGTGGGTGCAATTTAATTGCACACACACACACGCATAAAAAAAAATAATTCTGTTCGTAAATCGAGTATAGAAGCCGCGTTCTATATATCAAATATTGAATAATCGAACAAGTTGAGTACGGGAGTTTTAGAATAATTCGATTATTTTAAACAACTTTCGACCGATTTTAATTTTTCAGACGGCAATTTGTTTGTTTTTTCAACATCTATAAAAAGCATAATACTGATTATGATTATTATTAGTCGGCTTGAAACAAAAATTAAAAAACACGTTTTTTACGATTTTTTTCGCATAAATTTGTTGATAAAAAATCTATCCCGGTATTTAAAAGTAGAAATTCACAGGCATGTTCCTCATTGACAAATACACCCGAAAAACTATGTGAGATACTGTAAGGAATGTCATCTAGCGGTTTTTGCTAATTCTATCGGCCTATATGTTTCAGCTAATCAGACATCAAGGATCAGAACATTTATTAGGCGGCTCGTAAAGATGTTTAAAAATTATATTTAAAGATTTGTTTATGCACACATTATTTTTAATAGTAAGTAGTTTAATATGATTATAACACAACAAATATAATATTTTATAAAAGTTAATTTTAGTTCAATCTCTTTCCCTATTCATACTGT
Organism: Copidosoma aretas; assembly: GCA_030522625.1. Classification (NCBI taxonomy): domain Eukaryota; kingdom Metazoa; phylum Arthropoda; class Insecta; order Hymenoptera; family Encyrtidae; genus Copidosoma; species Copidosoma aretas. Next base: position 18,456 of record JAPYYV010012605.1, on the reverse strand, counting down.
TTTTTTGTTAGAGTTATTTTTCCATGAGTCATTAATTCCCTAATTTAAGCTTTTGGCGATTTTTTTGGTGATTTTAGCGCCACGCAATGGCGACTTTTATCAATTTAGCGTCTACAGTTGGCGAATTTTATCCAGACGAATTCGACCACCTTACGCTGCGGCTCTGGCTTCTCACTTTAAGCCCAACTCTGGCCGCCAACGCCCTGCGCCCAGTATGCATTAACGCCCAGTTATCAACCCCGATCGCTCAGTACGCATCACCGCCCAGCTGTTCACCAGCTCAGACGACGAGGACAAAATCGAGACAGGTAATCTTAACACCATGCCAACGAGTACGAGCAGGGCACCTCTCGCCTTGACGGGCCTATATGACCGGCTTTCCACTTCCGAGGATCACTCCGACTCATCACCATATTTCACCCTCCCTCCTTTCTTGTTCAAAGCTGACACTCACAGGGTGCTTTTAACAAGCTCATACATCCGTTGGTTATTATTCAACCTAGTTTGGGCTTTAAATTATTTTCACATGTTGCTCTAACATGTGTAAGTGTTGCGCGCTTTTCAAATTGATCGGTGATGTGCAAAAAATCCGTCAAAAATGTTTTTATTTTTTTCAACTATTAACATCGAATTTCAGGTAAAAAAATATTTTTTTGAACCGTCGCTCATATGTATTATACATATGATTATACTTTTATAGATTTTTTTGGTGAAATGCCTGATTAACCAGAGCACTCGCAGCAGTCAGGGGAACCTCGGGAGACAGACCAGCTCTTAGACCAGCCAGAGCAGGCAGAGCATATATGCCTCATATGCGGCAAATCAATCAAAGGGGTGGTATGGACAATTAAGTCAATAACGTTCAACAAACTGATCGATTCAAGTAAAAAGAAGCAGGACAAGAAGTTCTACAAGTTTCGTAGGTACACATCACTGATGATACACAAGAACTGTCAGGTACTGTGCAATAATTAGCGCGGTTCAAGCGGCTTTAGCGAATGAAAAGTCAAGAGAACAAAATAAAAATGATGCAGCTGCATCGTTTAACTTTACGTGTTTTTTTGTTTTTTTTTTCTCGAGAAACTGATAGATGATTGTATTAGTAGAAATACTTATTGTATCGTCTCTAGCGCTGATTTATTGAATAAGATCCTAGATAAACTGCGGACTCGCGAGAAAAATTAAACAAAACAATTGTTGGTTCTTGTTGAAACAAATATGTAAAACGCTCGCTATCATGCTTACTGTTACAATGCTTTTTATAAATGTAAGCCATCTGATATGTCAGATAAATGCTGTCAATTTATTATCATTTATACAGTGGATAACGCAGAGGATTCTCAATTGTCTCCAAATGATATTGAAATTATGTCTGTACCATGTGACCACGGCAGTATACATATGTAGCTATCTCGCAAAAAAATACTACATACCTTATGGGAGAAATCTAGGTCATACTTTTTTTTGTCAGTGAAAAAGACGAACGTAAAAAGTTCTTTAATTGAATGTTTTACATCATGAGAGTTATATATCTATTCATTTCTTGGATAAAATCGTTTACCAAGGCAAAAAACAGCGTTTTTAAAGTATACGGAGTGCAGTTAACCCTACTTTTAGCTACTGTTTGCCCCTGAGCAGCAGCAGCAGCAGAAACTCACACACTCTCTTTAAGAGAGCTGTTAAAATATATATGGGGCATTTTAGGATAGATGTCCCAGCGCGGCGCGCGAGCGCCAAAACACTTACTTTTCAGTCCACGATTGCAACCTCATAATGCATTGTCAAAAAATAATAAACATACATAAACTACGTGTTTTTTTATCAGCTTTCTAATAAGGTTATTGCTTTTGTAAAACTATGGCTGCTTAACCTAAAAAAAACACAAAACGTCTTGTACCTCATAAATGGTATTTTTAATATTTTTTTTAATAGTCCCAATCAAAAGGTGAGATTTTTTTACGTCTGATATGACATGTTTTACGGTATAGTTGAGCAATAGTTTACGAGATATAAAGCGACGAACAAGCGGCGCGTGGCACGGCGCGGCTAGTCTCGCTCGCTCGCTCGCGGAGCACATACATAAGGGTGCCTTTACATGTGCGTCTTGAAGTCTGGAGACTGCCAGCCAAATTTTGGGCGGGCGATTTCATTCATACTAACGATAAACTGATACTGATATGATTTATTTTTAAAAGGGAAAATAGACTCTCAAATTGTTACAAACCTGCATTGCGTAGTTGCATTTTAACATACAAAACTATTTCAGCTACGAAAGATGAAAATTTATCCGTGAATGATTAGTCGACAAAAAGAGAGGTTGTTACCAAAGTCTAGTCTGAACGTAAATTATAAATTCTGTTTATTTTGGTGCATAAATCAGTTTTAAATGTTAAATTGCATCTACGTATTAAGTTTTATTACGAATAATGGGTCTTTTCTTTTTTTTTTTTTTTAAATTATATTCTCATCTGTGAAACAACTTGATGGTAAAAGCGAATTCACATGCAGAAGATACTTTTGTTATGTAATTTGAACGAATGTTATGCTACATTTAAATCTGAAAATGAGGCTATAAAAATCGATTTGACAAAATTCACTCAGCAACGACCATCGTATTGTGTCTTCGCCGGAAGTAGCGGTACACACGTGGTTTGCGTGTGTGTTTCTCAGGAAAATTTAAAATTAATGTTGCATGGAATCGATATTGAAATGTTGACAAAAGATTCACGATTGTCGTTAAAAAATTATCATGACTGTATTCGTGTGATTGTTTGTGATATAGCAACGGATTCGTGTATTTTAGGCGATTGTTTGGATTGTCCAAATACAAGGCTGCTAAGGGAATTTTTACTTTAACCATTCGATTATAACAATATGTATGAGGTTAAATTTGACACATAGATGCAAACTGACCAATATACAATAGTTAGCCGAACTATGAACACTCATAAGTACTTGGATATATTACCTGATAAAGTAATTAAATTACAAACCCACGATTTTATTGCCTCTCAGCAAGCAGCTTTTATAAAAAATCTGAAAGAAACTCTTTTAGATCAAAAATTTATAGTTTGTTTTGATTTCGCTCAAAACTATGCTTTTGTCTTTCAAAATGCAGCGCAATCATTTCATTGGAACAACAATCAGGCCACAGTATTTACAGTTGTGATTTATTACAGAGAAAAAAATGAACTGAAGCATAAGAGCTTGGAAATCATCTCGGATAATTTAGTTCACGATACAGCCGCTGTTCACGAATATCAGAGACACAATAAAAATTATTTGAAAAGTCATTTTAAGCCAAAAAAAATTTATTACGTATCAGATGGCGGAACTCAGCATTTCAAAAATAAAAATAATTTGTTTAATCTTCTCCATCATTATGAAGACTTAAAGATTCCTGCATAGTGGCATTTCCATGCTACAGCACATGGCAGAGGAGCTTGCGTTAGAGTTGGGGCCAATTTTAAACGAGAAACAAGGTGCGCAAGCCTGAAAAAATCCAATTTTCGAATACTAACTGCTGAAGATTTGTACGATTGGGCAAATAAATATTGCAAAGAAACGCAAGTGATTTTAAGCCCTAAATCTGATCACGATACAACTGCAGAAGAATTCAAAGAGAGGTTTTCAAAAGCTGTGCTTATTCCAGATACTTTACAGTATCATGCTTTCATACCCAATCTTGAAGGTAGACTTTGATAAAACGATTTTCCCTTTCGACTCAGACTAACATTTTTTCGAAAATAAAGAAGTTGGATATTCGCTCCGAGCCAACACAGAGGTTGCGCCCTCTGCAGCAGAAAATAGTCAAAAGTTCTTGCATGTAAACAAACGGCTTAGAGCATATATACATGCATTCAGCTGCTTGTGATTGGCAGACTAGAGAGAGAACGACAACGTCCGCAGTTCCCTCCCTTTCCGCAGTCACGCCTCTCCCTCAGGCGCTATCTCTAGCACCTCGTCTTGCGCCCGCGCCGCCAACACTGTTTGTTTACATGCAAGAAATTTTAACAATTTTCTACTTCAGAGGGCGCAACCTCTGCGTCGGCTCGGAGTGAATAGAGACGGAAAGTAAGAAAGGCAGAAACGTTTGTAAGAGGAAGCAGTCATCTGCTTTGAGATACCTAAGAAAAAAAAAATTACGAAAAAAAAAAAGTTAAAGGGAGAAAACTGTATATAATTAATGTATATAAATGAAAAAGTTGTAATTGATGTTAGGAAAATAGTTTTGACGTTTAATATCATTTATTTCAAATATCCAATGAAGTCAAACAGTAGATGTGATCTGCCAGCGAACGAGGTGGATCGCACGGTGCCCCGCAGCACCGCATTAAGCCACGCACCGCTTGTTCGTCGCTTTATATCTCGTAAACTATTACTCCCCCATACTGTAAAAAACATCATATCCGACGTAAAAAAATCTCATCTTTCGATTGGGACTGTTAAAAAAAAAATTAAGAATACCCTTTTTGAGATACAAGACGTTTTGTGTTTTTTTTAGGTTAAGCAGCCATATTTTCGCAAAACCAATAATTTTATCGGAAAGCTGAGAAAAAACACGTCGATTATGTATTATTCTGATTTTTTTACAATGCATTATGTTAAAAACAGTCACACAAGATTTATCCCGTAAGGCCTGCAGTATCTTCCGGCGAAATAGCTATATGTACATATTGCTATGGTCACGTGGTACATGAACAATTCCATTATTAGATCCTTTTGAAGGGGAGCTTCCGCACACTTAGAATATGAAAACAAAATTTAAAAAACGAATCAAGACTCATTTTGGAGACGAAATAATTGATTATTCTTAATAAAATTATTACATACTCTGTTTTCGCAGTACTTAAGATGACATACTACAGCAATGTTTAAAAAAATGAAATAAAAAAACTAAAGAGGAAAAGTGTCTAAACATTGTTGAACATTCTGCACCAATAATTTTACAAGACGGGCGGTCAAAAAAGTATTATAATTCTGAAAACAAATCTCAGTATATTTTTAGATAATTTTAGATAATATCAATGATACCATCCCGGGGACTTTGATAATTTTTTGGGATATTTTGATTTTATTGCACAAAAATCATGAAATCCAGACAGAACAAGCAATAAATTTATGCAAAAAGCTAAGCTTTTGCATGCATGTCACGACTGCTAACAATGTTATAGCCAGTTTAAATCGAATTCAGTCGTTTAAAGCATTAAAAAAATACTTTAGAAAAAAACTGTGAGCACAAAAAAGTGTATTTTATTAGTTTTACAACTTTTGTATCTAATATTTTGACCTAAACTGTCAAACAAACAAATTTGGTATCACAAAACGATTTTTTGGACAATTTAAAACGATTTTCGTTGTTTAAAGCGTCAGGATAAGATTGTAGAGTAAAACGTATGATACAAAAAAGGTGTGCTGTTTTAAGATCTGCAACTTTTTAATTTAACACTTCGTTGTAAAATGTCAATTTCTTCTTGTTATGGGTGAAAAACGGTTTTTGAAGTTATTTTCAGTTATTTTGCGACCTAGGGCAATTTAATTGACTTCCTAGAGAAAAGAGTACTGTAGACCAAAGTTGTATTTCATTGAGATCTACAACTTTTTCTCAGAACACCCGAGCTTAAGATGTTAATTTGCAAAGTTAAAACGTAAAAAGTGATTTTTTCCCCTTAAAGCTCTGTAGTAAAAATACTGGAAATTTTTTTCCCTTCGACGAAACTTCTCCGATTTTAAAACATCACGTTCTATGATAAAGACCAAGATATCTACCAAATTTGAGGCCCATCAGATAAAAATTACTTGAGTTAGTCTGGAAACTTGATTACGTACATACTGGGTTGATTACATACACCATAGGACCCAGTCGTGCTTAAAAATGGAGTTAACAAGTACATACTGTCGCTCATATTTTAATTACGAACATGCGCCTTCTAAAATTCTTGTCACCTATCTTAGACAGATTATCTTTAATAATTCATATGAATCACGCTTCAAAGAACTCAGTTAATGCTCTATCACATTTAGGTCTCATTGCCTCTTAAACTGAAACGTCACTGTTTGAATCTTTCATTGTAAATGATCCGGAAACATTTACTACAAGTAGTGATTCGTCAATAATCGCCATTAATAGCGACAACAGCAGTAGTGAAAAAAGGATGAGTAACCCATTTAAAAATAGGAATTTAATCTTTTTTTTTACTGCTGCATGACATTGTATATGGTAGAAAGGATATTATAAAATAAAACTTTTATGTTTATGTAATGAATATTGTTCAGACATTATTTACCTACGCAATTTTATTCGTTAAAAAATTGAAATTATATAATGGAAAGCAATTCCATGAAGGCCCTGTATAAAGTAGGAACCGAAATACCGAGTATATATAGATACTAGTAGGGCTTCGCCCCCTGCGCCGACCCTTATGCCAGATTATACCTTTAAAATAAGCGGTAGGAAATTTCTATTTTAATTATATACTAAATTTAAATAACGCTTTTCTCGGTTGACTTCGGTCATCTTCGAAAGAAGATGTTTGTTTTTAGTAGTGCGGGAGGTGGGATGGTTTAATTTTTGACTATTCCACAAACATGGAGAAATCGAACCAACTTTGCCTTAATTTAAGGGGAGATAAGAGGGATCCAATAACCCTAACCTAAACCAACTTTAACCTAATATCCCAGATTACGGGGGAGGGATAAGTAGAATTGAGGTGTTGTGGACAGCCCCTTTAAAATTACTATGTAATATTGAAAAATAATAATCCACTGATCAATTTTTGGTGTAAACACCGTATACACCTTGCGATTGCATAACATAAGAGCAATTATTGAAATAATTTTTTCTTTAGTGAAACAATATTTCTATTTTTTATTTAATGCAGAAAAAAAACTGTAATAAAATTATATCTGAACAAGAAAATTTTTATAATAAATGAGTCATGTCTCAATGTTTGTTTCCGATTTGTATACAAAAATAAGCTGTTGAAATCATTTAATTCCAGCCATTAATCAATAGTTCTACAAATGTGGATTTCATTTGAAAGTAGTATTAATGCTATACCAGCTAATACCATTGTCAAAATTCTTTTATTGGTTAAGAGAATAAGAGGTTAAAGTTTTATACGAGATTGTTTTTCCTAAACCCTTCTTTCCAGGACCATCAATAAATACATTTTTTTGTGTTCGAAAGTAACTTTTGAAATTTTCAATTATTATTTGTTAATTTGTCCATACATTGTATTAAAAGTGTGTGTACGAAATTCAATTTCCTAATAATTAACTTTCTTTTCTTCATGAATTATTTTTGGCATCAGTAAATCAAATATTTGACACGATTTTTCTTGTGATTCCAAAATTTTATTTATCTGTAGAAGAGCACGATTTTCATTGTTATCAGAGAAATTTTCTATGATATAATTTTTTTATTTACTCAAAATTTTATCATCTCAAATGTTTTCAGAAATCAAAAACTATGCAAAAAATTATCGTGATTAATCAGGTAACATAACAATAATAGCTAATAGCTGCTTTGAAAGTTTTGCGATTCATAACCATTACTCTAACCTTTTAAAGTCTTATATTTGATTGTACTATGTGTTTTCAAGTCATCCTATAAAATTTGTTCTTCTACTTTATTGAATATTATATTACTTTATTAAACATAGTTTCTTCTGAATATTATGAAAAAAATTATGTTAATCTAGCTATTATAGAATAATGTTTTTTCTTTCTTCCCAAATTTTAATTTTTTGTTAGAAATGTAAAATTCAGAAATGTGAACATATTTCAAAAGTTTTGCAAAACATCAATTTTGTTCAATTCAACCATGCCGTAAACAGTGTTCGCCGATTGTTTATTCTACATTCGTTGTTTTCTTCAAAAACTGATTTTTGTTCACTTTTAAGATATTTTGCTGAAATAATGACCTTATGGCTTCCTCATTAAATTCTGAATTTTTTTCATCTGTTTTTATTTGGAATTGGGTGTACAGAATCAATATATGTCTTAATTAAGATACATCCCATGTCTCTTCTTACGTGGATGTAGTCATTAATGTACTTTACATTCTGGATTGAAGCACAATATTTAACATTGATATGGCATTTATACTTCATTAACAAAAATTCATTATATAACATGACTATTAAATTGTGTAATGGTACTTTATTTTCATTTTTAGTCGACTAAATATGATTTTGATAAGTATGATTTTGAGTTTTATAGGTACGATGACAGTTTATTCTAATCTTTGTCACGCCATTAAAAAATTTCTGGAAATTTTAGACGAATTTTTTCTTAGAATTATTGAAGCATGGAAAAAGTTGTGTGTGAGAATCGTGCAGAATGTTTGAATATTATTCTTGATAGTAGTTCGTTTTTTTAAACTGATGTTAGCCGAAATATTCTTCTTTATATCTTCAGATATAATCATTTCATTATCAGAATGCTATGTAATTTGAATATATGCGTGTTGAAGAGAACGTTTTTGAAACTTAATAGTGTAAACATGAGCTACAATTTCACCAAAAACATTTTTGTTAGACATATCATCCGAAATTAACTATACTTTTTTATAGAATAATCTTACTGTGAGATTATGTATGTTATCTGGCGTAGTCTTTTAATAAGGTTTGATTAAACTATTCTAGATCTCTTTCACTCAGGATTGCATGTTACTGTTATGACTGTCATGACTATACTGTTATGAACAAATACAGTTCATCATCTTTCCTCATAATCAATATTGCATCTTAATAATGTTGTAACATATATTGAGTTTCTTAAACGTATGTAGATAAAATTATGTAAAGATTACTATTGCTATCTTTGTTCTAATTATCTTTTTTATTCTGGACGGTCTGTTTTTAAAGCGTTCTACAAACATAACTTTATATTTCTTATTTCTTATGATCGTTTCTTAGATCATTCAGTCTATCATACTCCATCGAACGTATGAATGTATACAATTTTTGAATCAATGTGCCGGCATATAATGATAGACTGAAATTTCAAGTATCAGGTAGTCGTTGAAAATCTAAGAAAAAAAACCAACGCACTATTAGCAATACCTCTCAGATGCTATAAAAGTTTGCTAAACATTTTGTTTATGTGAATTTATTGGGAGAAGGGGGTGGTAGTAACGGGGTTAAGGACAGTGGTAGAGTTTTTTTCTTCAAAATTGATGAAAGTAATTGAAAATTTTGAGCACACATTAGTACAAGAGCATTCAAGCAAATTTAACCCTATTTTGGGGGTTTATGAGAGTGTTCGGGGGGTACCAAAAAGTGGTGTGAAGGTTGTGGGGGGTGAGGCGTTTGGAAATAATAACAGACATCGGGCGAATTTATTCTACGTTTGTGGGTGGGTTGTGGATTTTTTTTCTGTAATTGTGGGGGAACGGGGAGGGGGATTAAAAATTTAGACCCAACTCAAATAACGGATAAAATGACCGCTCAAATAACGGATAAAATGACCGAATTTTACCTTTTTTTTGTGGTTGGGGGGGGGGAAGGGGCGTGTGAGTGAAATTAAAAAATCGTGAGGAGGGCGGTGTGGTTTTTTTTTGGGAGGGGGGGATTAGTCACGATAAAAATCACGGAGCAATTGACCGAATTTTACCTTAAATTGTGGTGGGTTGGTGGGGGTCTTATCGCCAAACTCACTATTTAATATAGTAAGATAGATGCACCAACGCAGTTCTCCCACCCTCACTAAACCGCCAGTGCAAACATAGGAGCAACACAGCGCAGGCAGTGAGCTTTACTTGTGTTGCATTTTTGGAATCATGTAAATTTCAGCCCTCAACATAAAAAAAGCGCCATGCAATTCGAAAAAAAAAATTTAGTTTGACTCCCGAAGGTCGTACGTAAAATTTTTTTTTTTTGTAAATCTGTCGGAAAATAGCAGCTATCAAACAGTATTTGCGACGATTTATAAAAAAAAATTGGTTTTTGCCTGCAAATCGATGTTTTTAGTTGACAAAAAAAACTATTTTTTGTAGATTTTTTGCATATCACTGATCAATGTGAAAATCGCACAATACTTACACATGTAAGAACAACATGTAAAAAAAATTTTAAGCGCAGAATCGCTTGAAAAAAACAACGGGTGTATAAGCTATTCAGGTTTTAAATAACCGTTATTTATTAAAACTAATTGTGTTTTGCTTATCAATATTTTCAAACGTTTTTAAACACTTCCACTGAATTTCGTTAGAAAAGAAATATTTTTTACAGACATACAATCGTTTTAAAAAAATCGCCTTTTCTAACGGTTTTTTAAAAATAAATAATTTGTTAATTTTTAATGTCGAACTAAACTAAATCTATCCGTTTTCAATAATCTCGTTTATAGTTTTCCTGGAACACTTTCGGAACACTCGGTATAAACACAATTTAAAAGAAATTAATCTAATAAAAAGAGAGTCAGGAATTTTGAAACAGGATTTTGACAATTCTGCAAGGAAAAAATTTTGGCTTGTTATTGGTACAGTGTGTGGTGCGACCGCTGCCTGCATATTTCGGTAAACTATAGGGATAAATGATCCAACTACTGCACATGACCCAATTACTGCGCGTTTTGATATGATTACAGGATTTATACATTTTAAAATACTTAAATACGTCTCAAAAGTACTTAAAACAAAATATCATAATCATAAGTTATTATTTTCACAAATTTGTAATCAAATCCGATTTTAACAAAAATTTGCAGTGGTATAAAGTTGTCGGTTCCATCAAAACAACTTTTTACTTCATTCCAACAGACACTTTCTCGAGGAGACGCGTTCCTAACCTCAACAACATTCTGTTTACGTTTTCGCACAAGCGATTCTTTTCCGTGTTTGTTTTCGAGTTGAACAAACTTGTAATGGAAAGGGAAATCTTATGTATTAAAAATGTGTACCTTTATAAATAAAATAGTCCTGTAAATTAGGTGCACAGTGTTTGGTGCGTAGTACTAAGCCTCGCGCAGTAATTGGTGCGCAGTAATTAGGTGGGTGTGTAGTAATACATGCACCGAGATATTTTTATAATATTTGATTATTACGGATAATTGAGGGTTTTCAACACCAGAAAAATTATGTTATGTTGGATTGATAGCAGATATTCATTTTTAAGTTTTAGTTTGATGTAGTTTCCGTGAAATAAGCACGTAGTAATATTAATACAGCCGACAAAAAAACAAGTGCGCAGTAATTGGGTCATTTACCCCTAGTTGAACCGACAGGAGCGGCAGACGAGCCTATCCGCATGACCGAACCAGTTTGTGTGCCGATTAGATACAACTCGTGTTCTGAGTGTTCCGAGCCACGCAACTACAACGCTGAAGCTCGAGTCTCTGACTTACACAAGTAGGCATAGTTACGGCCTGTAGAGGGTCACTAGCCGAGCCAAATTCTTTTCAGTTTACTGATTGAATATTGCTTTTGCTTAGTGTAAGACATACTTGCCAATTTACTAATTCAGTTGTTTGAAAAAATTTTTGTCTTTGCACTACAATGTTTTCAGCAAACCTACGCTATTCCGCGCTCGTACAGCCTATAGTACAGTGCAAAAGGCAAAACTATACGAAATACATGGCTTAATTCGCAGATTAGTCTGGGAGTCTGAGATTAAAAAAACCTGGGTTTCTGAAACCTGCGTAGGAGTTGATGAATTTGAGGCTTGAATAAAAGATCTTAACGATGACAGTAGTGCTATAATGAAAGTTAGGAAATCCGAGTGCCGCTGTTTGGATGGCATTGCAAAATAACTTACAAAATCGGTTTTTATTCAGTCATTTCGCTATATCTCGAAAACAAAAGGTTTTAGCGAAAAAAGTTTTCAAATAAAAGTTGTTTGGCTAATAATTTTACGTAAAAACAATGTATTTTTAATGTTAATAAATTGTTTATCTCACCGAAAACAAGCACCGCTCTTACAAAACACAAAACTCAATAAGTATTAAAGTGCACATGATATAGTTGTTTTCTTCACAAACTTAATGTGCATCTCTCCAGGGCGGTCTCTGGGCCCGAGGGAGCTTGCGAAGCAACGCTTGAGATCCCTCTGGTCGGATGCACATGAGTGGCGAATGCTGTTTTTCCTACCGAGGGCGTACCAGGGTTGCAAAAGTGCCCGAGGTAGGAAAACTACTATTATTCGATGAAATTTAAATATTTTATAGATGTTGGTATTTTGAGCAAAACGCGCCAGGTCCAGTCACCCATAAACAATAGATCGATCCATTGCAAAATTCTTAAGTTGAAACTTTGACATGCTGTAGTTTACTCCGACGCCCACGCTGGATTTTAAACATTTTTATTACGTAAATTTTTTTTATAACCAAAAAAGTGATATTCATGAATTGTGATTTCGGCAATTTTCAACTTAGAGATTATCAACAAAATGCATTCTATAAGGCTCATTTTTTTATGAATAAAAAAAAAGTCCATTGTATGACAAACAGATTCCGAGATACGTTACTTTCAGTTCTTTACTTATTGTCATCGTTTGAATGACTTTTTCGACTTCCGAATCGGCTTAACCTCTTCTTAAATGTTTACTTAACAGTTGAAGAATTTTTCTCAGGCGATTTGATGAACGCTTTCGTCATAAACAATAAATAATTTTGGTAAGAAATTGTGTATGGGCTGCCGCTGATGAGCGTCGCGTCGGTAGCCAACGATGAGCCGAGCAAGACAAATGCGCCCCAAGCAGCCCGAAGGCCGGTAGATAGTCGTTCGGTGCTGCATCGTAAAGCAGAAAAAAATGACGTCAGAATAAATCCAAAAGCTCATCCGTAGATAGTATTATTAACGAGTAATTAATTATGCAACCAAGTATCTGGCAGCAGCGCTGACGGTCTACCGTCCTCCAAGCTGTCAGAGATTATAGAGGCGATTGCCAGTGTCTGTCGCAAGTACTGTGTCGCCGTTTTGCACTGGTTCCAGCGCCAAACCGTCCGCGTCGTAGTCAGCGGTCGAACTAGTTGCACATTTACTATTGGCTAAAGGTTCGAGCACATATCTTCAAAAAGTCTGTCGCAGCGGGAGGAGAGGAGACCGAGTTTTGACGCTGTATGGGCAGTACTGCACAGGTATAGTCAAGGGTATAGTGGAGAGGGAAGAATCACCTAAATATGTGCCTGGCTGTAGTCAGGCGCGGAGCTGAGCGTACCAGCTCCTTGAAAACAATTTTGATCCTCTGAATTCGGTCAGCGACTAAACTAATACCAAGACTCCTCCAAGAGTAAGGCTTATGCGGCTGTTGAGTTTTTCACAAGATAATAAGTCAAGTAATAACGACGTAAGCATCGATATTTATCTTAATCTTTGGAACTTTAATATAAACATAAGTGACTCTTGACCTTACATCCTAAAATACGTTAGCACAGGTGGCTAGCACATGTTTCCATTCAAATACATTTTGCAGATTTGGGTTCAAATCTCAGTTAAAGCGAAATTTTTGAACTTCTATAGTCGAGTTATGCAGGGGATTAAATCAATGATTTCAACATTCTCTCTCTCTCTCACTCTCTCTCTCTCTCTCTCTCTCTCTCTCTCTCTCTCTCTCTCTCTCTCTCTCTCTCTCTCTCCTTCTCTCTCTCTCTCTCTCTCTCTCTCTCTCTCTCTCTCTCTCTCTCTCTCTCTCTCTCTCTCTCTCTCTCTCTCTCTCTCTCTCTCTAAAATGTGTAACAGAAGTGAATTTTTCATTCCTAAAAAAAACCGGATGTGGGTCTCGGGACTCCCGACAGATGTGAAATATCGAAGAATACGTTGTTAAACTTGGTGGTATTTGATTATCTATGATGAAAAAATATTTTTTTTTTCACCACAACTAATTTTTATTTCATATTGTTATATTAAAAAGACAGTTTATTTACAAATATGTATTTTGATCAGCAAATATTTTAGGTTAGGAAAAAGCTAATGTTAAAATATGATTATATTTTTTTTATTCATGAACATATAAGAAATATATGATTAATTGCAATCATACAAAGAATTCAAATGAGCTTTGGGATAAATAGGCCTTCTTTGTACAACAATACATTATAGAAATAGAAAAAAAAAAAAAAAATTAAACGTTTTTAATTGATTCATTATCATTGCATTCAACAATGGAAACTGTAGAAACTTCTATTCTATTTCCTATCATAGTAAAAATTGGCTTATGATAAGAAAAATATAAAATATATACAATCGATAGAATATTATCTAAAAATGTAGCAATTGTTGCATTAATAGTAGTATCATATTTAATTGTTGATTGTTTGGGATCATTTATCATTGTTAAATGGAATGTATCTCCCAAAAACTTAACCAATGGCAATGAAGCATCTGTGGCAAAGTTAGTATTAAAGTATCCACCCAATGCTAGAGGTTTTTTGTGTAAATTTTCTTTCAATGGTTGCAAACCTTCGGCAGTAAATTTAAGCAACTCAGCGTCGATAAATTTAATGATATTTACAACACTTTAATTTATGGATACATAAATGGATACGAAAACGATTTCTTCGCTAGCTGCAATATACTACAGTGGCAATAACACAGTTCTCCAATTAAAGGAATTCTAACATTCAATTGTTGCACTTTTTGTGTATTTACATCCATGTTTTTAGTTGCCATCGTAGATGTAGCACTATCATTTTGATAAATTGCGACGCCACCTGATCGAGTACCAGGACGTTTAAATTGTGTTACACAATGAAAATGTGTTATATTATTATAAGTATTATTATCCATCTACGTTTCACTCAAAGCTGGTTCACATGGAGTAAAGAGTAGACACAATTGCAAGACCCTAGGAAAATTTAGAATTATGGTATGATTTTTCCCAAAGAAAAAGTTTGTAAAAAATGATAAAAAATAATACTAATTTTAGTATCAATGCTTATTTTCTACAAGCGCAAAATATTAAGGAAAGCAATGAAAAAAGCATACCTGTGAGAGTACGATAGAGAGAGCGAGTGCGATAGCAGATGATCAACGGCTTTCTCTATCTCTTTCTCTTACAGGTACTGCCAAAATGCATTCTTCATTTTTTTTCGTAAAATTTTGCGCTCGTCATAACAAAAGTAAAAGTGCGTATTGATAGAAAATTTTCCGCCCTACACGCTGGTATTTTTATTTTTTCCGTATCTCAAACCATTTACAAGATATACGCAAAACGAACTTTAAAACACGATTTCAACATTATCCTACCACTTTAACAATTATAACTATTTTATTTTCTATCAGCGGGATAAATTATATATATATTATAAAAAACGCTTACTTGTCAATCAATTTTGTAATTCAGAAGTTTCTCGGTTGGTATCCATAAGTAATAAGGACAGAGATTAGATCGGCGTGTTGCGTAGCACAATCGATAAGGTCCCTGACTACCAATTTGGAGGTTGGGAGTTCGATTCTCGGTGTCAGAAAGAATTAAAAATTTTTTTAACATGTATACCATGATGTAATATATATTTACTTACATATATATGCTATATTATATGTATATCATACGTACACATATGTCTTCCTATATTATATAGTTGTATGATTTTAGGGCAAGTACTAACTCCCCACGCTCCCCTCGTTCCCCTCCAGCTCCGCCCATAAATGAGGTGAATATTGTTTCTTTTTGCCGTGAAATTTGACCCCCCAAAAATTTAGTTAACTCCCCTCCGCTCCCCTCCGTGCCACTCAGCTGCGCCCAGCTCTCCACTAGACTTCCCCTACCCCCCTCCCACCTCCCGCAAAAAATGTCTTTATGTTTCATCGTAAATTTTGACTCCACTATTAGTTTCTTAGATACAAATTATTCAGTCACACTTTTTATACATTTTAGGCTTTAGAAATTTAATCAAAGCATACGATTTTAATTCGATTTAAATAAGTTATCGAAAAAACACACCTTAAAATATTGAACGTCATTCTGCATGCAATTTCTTATGTAAAACTATATGGCATTACATATGGTATTACATATGGCCATACATTATGGGTTTTAGATTGGTAATGCAATATATAATTCAATGTGGAAAAGATAATGAATTACCAGTTCAAATTAAAAAAATTTCTGACACTTGGTAACTGATTGGTCGATAATCAGTTTGTTTTAAAATAATCTGGTCTCTCCAAGATAGTCATCTTTACTCAAAGAATAACAATCATGCGTAATATTAAAGTAAGACAGAGTATACTATAAGGGGCGTATGCACAATAAGCAATACTTATGTGGAAAAGTGTTTGTTTAAATTTTATAATAAAAAAGTTATTAATCATGATCGGGGGTTGTGAAATGATCTGCGAAAATAATTCCTCAAATGAAAATATGATGTATTAAGTCTTAACTCATTACGCGGATCTGTTTTCAGCACAGCAAAAACGCTAATATAATTTATACAGGTATTTACTTTCAGTAGAAAGACCAAAAAGGGCTTCTGATGCATCTTATTCATAATGCTTATATTAAGATTATTTATAATAATTAAAAAGCCTACGTTTTTTAACAAATATTAATTATGCTATTAAAATTTTTTTAATAATTCTTTAATAACTAAAAAAAGTTTGTCTTTTTGATACAAATACATTTAAAAAAATTAAATTTGTCAAATGTTTAATGAATTACACTTGATATCTTTAACAGATTATTTTATAAATCAGAATTACATTAACAATCAGTATTAAAGAAAAATAAAAAAAAAAACCTGTATGAAAATAAAAGATTACTATAAAATAAACGAATAAAAAGTATGTAATAAATTTTTGAAATTTCAATTACAAAATTTAACAATAAATCAAGTAAAAAAATTTTGTTCATTAAAACAAAATACTAGAATTGACGCAGTCAAAATATTATAAATAGTAGGGAATCGCTTTAGCTGAAAGAAAATCATAAAATCACTAGATATTATAAAAGCTTTTCAAATAAAATGGTGGCAATTGTATAAAATGTGTATATAGTGCGCAAAAAACGTAATGAGCATAAATGCATTAAATCGATGGAATTATTGTACTAATGTAAGTAAATAGATAATCTTATATTGATGCAATATAGATGTTATAGAATTCGTTCGAAAGTCCGATTATTTTGAAGTTTATTATAGCTATTACAGTTGTTTTATATGTACTTAAAATTAATTGTTATTTATTTTTTTTTTTTTAATAATTGTTATTTTTTTCTATCATTTTTTCGATCAAAATTATTTTAAAAGTAATATATTCAGAATAACATAATAAAAAGAAAAAAAAATTTTAGTATTTGTGAGTAAAAAAAAATTAAAATATATTTTAAGCATACATTTTTTAAATTAAAGAATAAAGCTGTTTCAAGCTTTTTTAATAAATGAGAGCAAAATTACTAATCTTATGAGAAATTTCAAATATTCATATTATAATTATTAAAATAATTGATTTTATAAATATAAAAAATTAGGAGGTTGGCGAGCAGAGAACGCAGGTGGGCGGGTATACATATAGAGTAAATATCACAAAAAATAGGACAGGTTACGTATTAGAATAGGGTCCTTGCATGAAAAATTCCATTTGGTCCGTCAGGAAGGTTATCAAAAAATATTGGACACGTATCTTTTCTTTTTTCATATAAACAAAAATTGCTAAAGATAGAGCGTATCAAAGTTCAGGAGTGGGAGCTGTATGACGTCATACATGTATAAAATCAAATGCATAATCGACTACAGGTATGACGTCACGCGTAACTTTCATACGGTATATCTTTGTCAGTTTTAATTTAAAAAAAAAAAAAAAAAAAATACGTATCAAATATTTTTTGATAGCCTACCTGATGTACTTAATTGATTTGAAAAAAAAATTTTACGCAAGAACCCTATTACACAGGTATCAGAGGAATTCAAAATGATGAGATCAGTAAAAGTAAATCATTGCAAATTAATAAACAGGATTCCACAATAATTGAGCAGAAAATATGGATTATAGGTAAAATCAAATAATACTGAAGAAAAAGAGAGAGAAAAAATATAATTAAAGACTAACGTAAAACGGATGAATGGAATAGTAGAGATAAAAAAATTAAACAAGCCTGAGAAAACTAAGCAAAGTAGCAAAAAGCAAAATAGAAATGAGTTTTTGAAAGCTATTAAAAAATTAAAGCAGAAAGTAAGAGGGATGGTAATAAGAAAAGAGGCATGAAAGAATAATTTTAAAAAATTAACAAAAGACAACAATGATACATATTATTTGGAAAACAAAAAAGGAGGTATAGGAATCAACAGCCCATTCTAGAAGGATTTTTACAAGAATATATCCATCGTTAAATAAAAGAATGTCTTGAAAAAAATAAAAAACAGAAAAGACACTGAAGAAGACAGAATTATGGAAAACGATTTTGAGAATCTTTAAATAACTTGCAATTAGTCAAATTATTATATTGACCTCTTCCATCTATATTGCGCTATAGTTGCGCGCTTTTTTATAGTAAAAATCGCTGGTGTGCGAAAAAACTT